>JAUTBV010159588.1:0-10141 GCA_032361325.1 Lepetodrilus fucensis | reverse complement strand
GCGTCAGAAAGGTAACTTTTGCGAACATTGATGCCGGGCCCCCGGGACGGGATTTGAACCTGGAACCTTTGGCTCCGAAGTCCAACAAAATGTCAAAGACCACTGCGCTACATTCCGCCCCATGTAAACATTCTAGTGCCTTAACTGGCACCTTGGGTTTGTATACTGATACATCAACCAGAGAAGTAATGTAGTACTATACGACACCATTTCCTAATATTGTACTGATTGATTTCTTTCAGACGAGACAATATATGAAGAGTATTCTCAAACCTGGCATGAAGATGTTTGATATCTGGTGAGTATCTTGATACAGTCGTGAATATTTTCCGTAGAAAGACGCCGATTTATTTGTCCAAGGGTCAATTTAAGAAACGAATTAATCGATCAATCCTTCTTTGTCCAGAAGAAATTATCGTCACATGTAGGTGAAATATTCCCACTGTGACGTAAAACATTAACTCGCTCAAGAGCAAATTAACTCTCTCTATGCTGGAAGCTATCAGATTCCTTACAGAGCAGTGCCTGTGCCTAATCCAGCAGGAAGAGGGTTAAGATATACGTTGATATTTTCTCTGGGGTTTATTGGTCGATGGATTATATTTATTTCCAGCGAGCAACTGGAGGATATGGCACGTAAACTGATTAAGGAAAATGGACTGGAAGCTGGCCTGGCGTTCCCCACCGGATGTTCCCTGAACAACTGCGCCGCACACTACACGCCGAACGCCGGGGACCAGACGGTGCTGCAGTATGATGACGTGTGCAAGATAGACTTCGGAACCCACATAAACGGTATGTCATGCGGCAGTACTATGTCTGATTTAATGATCATTCATATTAGCTGCACTTCTTTTGCCTTAGCCGGCTGGCTGTTGTCTGGTTCGAGAGTTTGGTGACGTCACGTTTTGTTTTGTTTTGCACGCTGTCACGTGGCGGCGAAGTGCAAAAATAAAATAAATAACACGGCAGACCTGGCTCAGTCTACTCGGTACCAAATGGTTTTCGGCCAGCCCAGTCTAGAAATGCTAATCGGTCGCTAGGGTATGTGAAATGCGCGCGCAAAGCGGCTAAGTGATAAACGAGTAACCCTATTGAAGAGGTTTCCTAAGGGGAGATAATTATCTGACATGGATTGAGATCAAAATTAAATTTATATTTAATTTTGTCTTTCAGGCCATTTAGTGGACTGTGCTTTCACTCTGATTTTCAACGACAAGTACGACAAACTGCTTCAAGCTGTGAAGGACGCTACCAATACAGGGATTAAGGTTGGGAACATTTGTTTACAACTTTGAAACTATTGGCAGTTAAATCTCAGCATATTTATGTTAGAAAGTGCCTCTGGCAAGCTCTGGCAAGCTCTGGCAAGCTCTCGACTGTTGTTTCAATGCTGGCATGGTGTTTTTTTCTCAGGAGTGTGGGATAGACGTGCGTCTGTGTGACATCGGAGAAAGTATACAGGAAGTCATGGAATCTTACGAGGTGGAGCTGGATGGAAAAACATACCCGGGTACGACTGCTTCTCTCTCTCCCTCTCTGTCTCTTCATCTTTCTCCTCACTCTTCCCCCCTATCGCTTTTATTCGCTCATCCATGGATATTCTCTCTCTCTCTCTCTCTCTCTCTCTTTCTCTCTCTCTCTCTCTCTCTCTCTCTCTCTCTCACACTCTCTCTCTCTCTCACTCTCACTCTCTCTCTCTCTCGTAGCAAATGGGTGAAAGATTCCTGCAGCGCCGTTAAAACTCTATATTCACTCTCCATCACCCCTCCCCTCTTTTATTCGCTCATCTATGGATATTTGACCTACTTGCAGTGAAGTCCATCAGGAATCTCAACGGCCACTCGGTGTCCCAGTACAGAATACACGCAGGCAAGACCGTGCCCATAGTCAAGGGAGGTGATCAAACAAAGATGGAGGTAAGCTTTCATCATGTTCATATCTATTCCTGTATTTAACTCAACTAAGTATGCTAAACATAGTATTACTTGTATTTAAGGCATGTTTGTGAAATATTAGATACTAGAAGTAATACAGCAGTGAAACTAAAAACACAGAGGAAGTTCATCTTTATCAAAATATTTTTTTTACATTTGTTAAATATAGGTGAAATATTCCCACTGATGTAAAGCACTATTTCCATCAATCGAAACTTGTTAGATTTGTTTTATGATTTTGGTATTTGTGGGAAAATAACCTCTTAAAAAAATCTTGTAAAATCACTGAAAAGAACTAGGAAAGAATTTATTTCCACATTTATGGGTAAGTGTCTAGTATTGATAGTAACATTTTGGTAACATGTGATTTCAGGAGAACGAGTTTTACGCTATTGAGACATTCGGCAGCACTGGTAAGGGGGTTGTGCATGACGATATGGAGGTGTCGCATTACATGAAGAACTTTGAGGTTGGACATGTGCCACTTAGGTAAGAAATCATCGCTTATTTTTCTATTGTTGCACGGATAGATTTTATTTTATTTTGGTATGAAATGGAGCTAATTTCATGTTGGGTAAACAAATAATTACAATCCTATTCTGACAGATAAAATACTATTTAGATGACCACTTATTCAATGTATGCTGCATTTCGTATATTTGAGAATCCAAATAAAAAGAAGGAATGCAAAATACATGAGTAAGTCTGATTGTGTAAACATTATGTAATCTGAATATCTTTTGATTTTAATTTCCAGGTTGACCAAGTCCAAACAGCTTCTGAACGTCATCAACCAGAACTTCGGCACTCTGGCGTTCTGTCGCCGGTGGTTGGACCGACTTGGACAGAGCAAGTACTTGTTGGGACTGAAGAACCTGTGCGATGTGGGGATTATCGATCCGTATCCCCCACTGTGCGACATCAAAGGCTGCTACACCGCCCAGTTTGAACACACCATAATACTCCGACCCACATGCAAGGAAGTAGTGACAAGGGGAGACGACTACTGATCGTGGAAAACGTCCCAAATTAAAAATTTACAGTGGTCACCATTTGATCCGTTTTGCAAGGATTACTGTGTAGCATTTTCACCAGCTATGTATCCCAAGATTTGCTGAAGATAATTGGAGATTTTAATTTTATAATAAAAGGGTAACTTAAAAATTTGATATGGTGAGATGTAATTTTAGGAGATGGGATCACTTGGAAATTGATATGGTAAAAGGGGATATGATTACATGGAATTTACTATCATGAGACATGTAAAAGTGGGTAATTTTGATTACTTAAGATTTGATAGGGTAAGATTGTAATTAATAAGGGTATGATCACTTGGAATATTATTGCGTAAATTGTTACCTTGCTGTTGGTTTGAATCAATATGGAAATATATTGCTGTGACTGATTACTAGTATTATTCCATCTTTGTCATAAATAATTATACACCAAATTGAACATAGAAGTATTTTTCACCAAACCTGATCAAGATTTTAAGTATTTGATCTCTTCATGAAAATTTATGTCTGTCCAGTTTGTAATGCAGAACTAGTCAGAATAATTTATACGAAATGGACGTGTTATATTATATGATTGATATATGACAGAATAGCAAGTCACTAACATGCCATTGAAATAAATTAACAACATCTATTCGTATTATTTATATTTGCAAAGATTCAGTTTGTTTTGTTCATCGATTATTTGATAGATATGCATGCGATAAATAAACCTGAAATATCTCTGGGAATTTCCAACCTCACAACAGCGAAGAAAATATATTTCTCGGATTTCGGTAATGGGTACGTTCTGAAAATTATATTTAATCATTGCTGAAAGTTAACTATTGTCAATGGGAAGGCTAGAATTTTAACTCTTTTACAGCTGGAGTAATTGCCATCACTATCATGGCTACATATCTTCAGTATCCACCAGATAGAGGGTTAATATTGTTCTCTCAATGCATACTGTATCTACTTTCTCATCATAATCACACTGATGTTTGTTTAATATATCTCTATAATGGTATGTGAATATTTTATTAGACCATCATTAATTGTCCCACTTATCAGCATTGGGTTAACAAGACTTTCAAATATTGAAAATAACTTGTTGCTGTTACTATAACTAGTGTGTGCAGTTATCATTATAATGATCTCTTGAAGCAACATCAATAAACTTCCCTACAATACTATGGTGGAATCCAAGTGGCAAGCCCTTCATGGGCAAATGTCGGGGAAGATGCAGTTTTTATTTAACACGTTAACGACTGCCGTTTTTATCTGAGAAATGCAAATTAAAAAAAATGTTAAGCAACAGTTAGTTATTTGTGTAAAGAAATCGAGCACCGATAACTGATTTGGAACTGGCTACTATTTCACTAGTACTCATGAAACCTGTATCAACTTGTATAAATCTTTAGTACATAATTTCCCTGGATTTTGTCAGCTTGTATCTATTCTATGAAGGAAGTATATATTATACTTCTTTCATGCAAAATGTCTGCTGGTTGTTCAGATAAAGATAAAATAAATCTATTTGTGCATTTTCTAATCAAAATATGCTCTAGCACAAATTCAATTGAAATCGGACGAGGGACTTCGCTTTTTGATATATAGCCAGACTCATTTTGGAAACATGTTCATTATAATTTATGCATGTTGTATATCTTGATTAACCATAGCATGTCCTTTAGTTGTATGTTGTCAGGTGCCTTTTAATCTAAAAATGGGGATTTCAGTAATGTAAACATAGCATTTAAGAATGATAATGATGTGTCAATACCTGTTTAAGGAATGTGCAACAAATACTTAGTGATCAAATGTCAATAGATTTATGTTGCAAGTTTGTCAGCCCATACTAAATGGAGAGAAAGAATTTACGATTTATTGGAAAAACTGTAACATGTGTATAGACGCATTGCTTCTACTTTGGACAGAAGTGTAAATTTGTATATTGTTGAAATATTTACAAATAAACTTGATATTGATAGATGAAATGAATTTGTCCATTGTGTCACTGATGAACTGTGAACAATGATTCCATGAAGAAAATGATACAACATCTGGAACGGACTTGGGAGATGAATATGAAATGCAATATTCATTATTGTGTGGAAGTTTGATCAACACAATTCATCATCGACATCGTCAAAAATACACACTGTAACATGACCATGTGCCACAAAACAGCAGCTTGAGTTGTATACTAGCTATGGAGTTGAGAATGAAAGTAAGGGCACAATAATCTATTATTCTGAAACAGTATCGTCAACATGTTTGAAAATGTGCAGATTCTATGTTTTATGGAGCTCATCTAATCTATACTCAATAAAATAAATTAAGGGAAGGGAGGTAGTTTTTGGGAATTCACTTTGAGGAAGCTGGTGCCATTGTTCCTCCAATTCATCTGCCAGATTGTGACGAGTACCTGGAGCCTGTAGACGTTTAGAGATAATTAATTCCTTAAATAATATCAAGTTAAATTTATATGTCTAAAAAGGCTACTGGCCCTTAATTAATTTTGTTGAGTATATGTATAAGTATACTAGCTGCGCTTTTTTGTGCCTTAGCCGGCTAACTGTTGTCTGGTTCGAGAGTATGGTGACGTCACATTTTGTTTTGCATGCCGTCACGCGACTCGGGTGCGGCGAAGTGCAAACAAAACAAAAAACACGGCGGAACTGGCTCAGTCTACTCTGTACCAAATGTTTTTTCGGCCAGGCCAGTCTAGAAATGCTAATCGGTTGCGAGAGTATGTGATATGCGTGCGTAAACTGGCTAGAAATCCTAGCCGACTAAGTGATAAATGAGCAGCCCTTATGAAGCAGAATTTACATTTTCAATCACTGTCTCAATGCCTGGCATCAATGTTCGCGAAAGTTACCTTTCTGAAGCGATATTGATAGGATGCAGCAACATTCAGCGCTATAGATATTGCTGGTTTCCTCCTGCCCTAAATTAACAAGCCGTGATATTAGTGAAAGATTCTAGAAAATATGTTAAACCACAATTCAAACCAAAAGAATGGTAGGCACAATACAAGTAACAACAAAATATGAGTAAATCAAAGATTTATATATAACAATTTAATTGTATACCAAAATAATGTATTGTCAACAATATCAACAAAGAAGAGCCAGAGGTAAATGTAAATATATTCGTCCATTTAATACACCTTGTTAACTGTTTAATATTACATGATTTAGTGACTTCAATAATTGTAATATTAATGCTATAATGTGTAGTTCTTGCATAATCTGATAATGGGGTTAGAATTAATATTTATACATATAACAACTTGTAAAGTTGACCCAAACTATTTTCATCATGTTCGTAATGTTCATTGCAAATATTTATGACTTAAGATTGAACCCATAGAGACTGGAACTTAACATGTCGAAAGGACACAAGCAATGTTCGACATGGGACGATCTGGATTACCGTCAAAAGGGATAATACATTGCACAGTTAGCACTGGTGAGAGACGACTATTATTGTTCATGATGTTCACAACAACAGCTCTAGCACTATCAGCTATGACAAGTGTATGTAATGTGTTGTGTTTTAGCACAATAGATTTGGCTCATCCACATGATGATTATGGCGATACATTTCATAGCACAGTAGGACCAGATGAGTCGCGAGTTCTTACTAACAAATGCTCCAAGTCAAAGTTCTCATCAACAAATGTTCCATGTCGAGATCTTGACTTGGCAATGACACGCATGATCCAACTCAAGTTCTTGCCCATACATGTTCAAGTCAAGATGTTGTTCAAGCAATGGCAAGCATGATCCATGTCAAGGTGTTGTTTCCCACACATGGGCACGTCGAGCTATTGTTCAAGCTATTGTCCAAGCAATGGGAAAAAGTCAAATTCTTGTCCATGCATGATTCTAGTCCAGGTTCTTGACCAAGCAATGGCACATAATATTCAAGTTCTTATCCATAGATGGTTGTATTCAAGTTCTTGTCCACAGCTGATCAAGTCAAGCTCTTATCCACACATGATGCAAGCCAAGTTCTTGTCCAAGCAACGGTACACATGCTTCACGTTCTTGTCCACAGATGGTGATAGTCAAGTTCTTGTCCACAGATGGTCATAGTCAAGTTATTATACACATACAGTCATAGTCAAGTTCTTGTCTTCAGATGGTGATAGTCAAGTTCTTGTCCACAGATGGTGATAGTCAAGTTCTTGTCCACAGATGGTGATAGTCAAGTTATTATCCACATACAGTCATAGTCAAGTTCTTGTCTTCAGATGGTCATAGTCAAGTTCTCGTCCACAGGTGGTGATAGTCAAGTTCTTGTCCACAGATGGTCATAGTCAAGTTATTATCCACATACAGTCATAGTCAAGTTCTTATCCACAGATGGTATGGTTCTTGTCCACACCTGATCCAAGTCGAGCACTTGTCCACATAATTCCCCGGCTAATCCCAGTCGTCCTCGGCCTCTGCCGCTCCGTCCCCGGGTTTGGGCGGCGGGGGAATCATGGACGAGATCTTGTCCATCACACCTCCTCCTCCACTGCTTGAAGGAGCCTCGGACTTCTCGTTCCCACCTCCCCCCGGCTTCCCCGTCCCGGAGATGCCTTTACGCCTCATGGTGAGCTTGGCGAAGAGGTCGGACATCAAGTCTCCCCCCCCACTGCCTCCTCCCCCTTCTCCTCCGGACTTCTCCTGTTTCTTCTTCTTGGACTCCTTCTTCTTCTTCTTGGAGCTCTTCAGGTTCGCTTTCCCCGCACCGCCGGCTTTCCTGATAGAGTCCAGGAGACTTGCCCGCCCGTCTGCCTTGGCGGGTGCAGGAGGTGGTGCGCCGTCTGTGCTCGACGGGGGCGGTGGAGGAGGTGGTGGTGGTGGAGGTGGAGCGCCTCCCGGTGGTGGAGGTGGGGGCGGTGGTGGTGGTGCAGAGGGAGCGGGTGGAGGTGGAGCTGCTGAAGGGGGAGGTGGTGGGGGAGGTCCGGGCGGGGCGGGAGGGGGTGGACCCGACTCGGGAACGGGTCCACTGGGAACGGGTCCAGAAGGAATATCCTCAGGGAGGTCTACTGCGGGGAGGTCAGGAATGTTGGAGCCCAGCACTGACGGGGCGATCGATGGACCCTGGTCTGCACTGAACGACACGTCATCGGCAACACCTGGGAATAAAATACAAAACATCTTTCATTCACTCTATACACAATGTACACATGTGAAATAACATGCAAACCATGTCAGTTGAATGTTCAGACGAGTCACTCCCAGATAACCAGCGGTTGAAACTAACTCAAATCAGTCACACTAGCCATGCAGGACTGGTAGTCTTAAAAAATCACTGGTCCTGTCCAGATTTTACTCGTCCATACGTTATCATAAATATTCAAGAACAGATGTGATCATGTCCTTATGTTTATTACCTATAGTATTATAGAATTCGTCTGAGCAATCCTTTGGATAATATCACAAGATAAAAGTATGAATCGTCTCCTTCAAGAAGATGACAAAAGATTACATTAATTTTGTTTAAATAGTGTGCAAATGTGTTGTTTTATACGACTGCACCAAGTGAAATAATAAGGTGACTGATTCTTCAATACAGTTGTGCAAGATAATAATAATAATAATCATAATAATAGTGAATATTTGTATTGCGCAGTGGAAACATATCCTTATACTAATGCAAGCTCAAGGTGCTGCAATGTGATTAAAGTTCATAATATTGTCTAGTAAGTTTGGATTTGAACATATCATTGTTGTTTGACAGTTTGACATGGATATAGGGAGTGAGTTCCACAGTGTTGGGGTGACCTGACAGAAAGATCTAGGCTACACCTAGATTTGAGCTTGGCATAGGGCACAACTAGCAAGTGTTTATCTTCAGATCTAGGGCTACAGCTTGGTTCATAGTTGGCAATAATTTGGAAAGCTAAAGTAGCCCCCTACTTCCAAACTGTGGACATAAAGTTAATGTATCAGACACAGAGAACTCAGAGAAACCCCTACGTTCAGATGTTAGTAGCCTGAAATCGCATGCAGAAAACAGGAAGTTATTGGAAGTAAAACTGCTTTGGGAAAAGCGTAGTCTTATAATTCTCATGATTAATAAACAATAAACCTTGGATCATAATTATTGAAAACAAATTATCAAACAGTTTTTACTTCAAAGTCTCGAATGTTTGCATGTAGGCCTAGAATACTGATCATGACGCTGTGATTTACTGTGATTACTGTCTGCAATCATGTCGATCGTTTGTTCATGATAATCACACTTAGCAATCTTTAAAACACACACCATACTGCTACCAAACTTTTATAACAAACAAAAAAAGAAGAGATAAACCTTGTTGAATATTTCTCCTAATATGTCGTATAAAAAAAACCAACAGCGAATATAAAAATAACAAATACGATTCGTAAATTGTCTATCTATATTTGGTGCACCGAATATGTGAGCGAAACGTTGCAGCCCTAGTTGTCAGTGTCACTGCTTTCAATTTCAAATTCATAGTCGGAAGGATGTGAAGCTCTGTATAAATAGATTTATCATTATAAGTTCACTAGATGGTCTGCATTAAGACTTTCACAGACAATATTGGCATTCTCAGAAGCACGCACTCTCTTTTCTGCCTGTCACAGTGCTTGTTCTTCATACAAACTTCATACAAATGGTAGTTAACAGAATCAGCAGTTGGGGTAGGCGTCGCTATGCTATGTGTGTAGCTTAGACGAGATCTCGCGAGCATGTACGAGATGGTAAATGGCCGTGCTCATAGTGTTGTACACATAATCACTGATAATCAAT
This sequence comes from Lepetodrilus fucensis, assembly GCA_032361325.1. Taxonomy (NCBI): domain Eukaryota; kingdom Metazoa; phylum Mollusca; class Gastropoda; order Lepetellida; family Lepetodrilidae; genus Lepetodrilus; species Lepetodrilus fucensis. Next base: position 423 of record JAUTBV010159588.1, on the reverse strand, counting down.
GATCGCCATGGACCACCAAATAATTAATTCTACTAGTCCTTGCCACAATTCACTTGCCACGGACGATAGGACTACCGTTAATTTGGATCACTGTAACTCTGGTTGAAATCTGATTGTATAAACAACAAGAACTTCGATTAGGATGGCCTTACATGAGTGGATGGTAGGACTAAGGTGTAATAAATTAGGAAATAAACCTATTTCTAGAATAATAACACATCCTGGGGGTAACAAAAAAATTATATTTGTCAGGGAAAGACCGTTGTATCAGATTACTGTAAAAGACTTATATTACGCGTGGATTATATAACGCGCTTTACGTGCAAAGTTCGCGTGGGAAAGGTCCGCGCGGAAATTGAAGCCCTAAGCTTTGCTCATTGATTGAAGCGGCAGTTTTAGTCACGTGGGTTTATCAAACCCGGT
>JAUTBV010159577.1:0-10142 GCA_032361325.1 Lepetodrilus fucensis | reverse complement strand
TAAAGTATCGGTATCGTTTTCAAGTATCGGAATTGGTATCGGTATCGTAAAAATCCAAAAGGTATACAGCCCTAGTGTTAGCACAATGGTAGAACATTGTACATTTTTTGGAGCTAAAGGCCCTGGCCTGGAGCCCGGCATTAATGTTCATTAAAGTTTACCTTTCTGATGCACTGTTTGTACCATGGCAATATAGATGCAGTTATCATCCTTGGTCTGTCAATACCAGCAGGTGCTTGCAGGTTTACTGCAACATTCAGTGCTACCGTTGTTGTGGGTTTCTTCCTGCCGGAAACTGACAATCCGTATCAAAGAATCTTGAAAATGGCTCTAAAGTCTAAACACAAATTTAAAAAAAAAGTTGGTAGAGGCATGGGTTGGTTCTATTAAATTGGTAGTGCCATGAGTTGGTAATGTTAAGTTGATAGTGCCATGAATTGGTAGTGCTGTGAGTTTGTTTGTCGCAAATGGGTGAAAGATTCCCGCAGCGACATTAAACTCCATATTCACTCACTCACATTCACTCACTGTGAGTTGGTAGTGCCATATTGGTAGTGTTCTAAGTGCTACATGAGTTTATAGTGCCACAAGTTGTTTCTGGTGGTTATTTTTGACCATGAGGTGATTACCATTGAAAATGGGTCAGATTGATTAATGGAAATGTGATGAATCATAAATATGAAATGCGTAATGGTTATCAAACTAACAGTAACATATGTATATATAGGTGGTCTGTACAAAACTAGGGTCGGGTAATTGTTTCCACACCAAGCAAGTCAAGCACAAACTCAATCGAGTTCTGTTTAAAAGATTAAGCGTTTCTAGTATCCATGTTGCCATGGTAACACTGTTTTGCATTTTTGCATGACTAGCCATGTAGCTTACACTAATAGACATAATTGTATTTGTATTGTAGAGCTGAGATAGCTAGTGAGAGGCTTCGGTTTAAACATAGTAAATTAGTGCTATAAATGGATGTTGTGTTTTACACCAAGAGCAAGGACTGGCTGTCAGAGGAAGCTATTTACTGTGTTATCATGTCATTATATCTATTTCTCTCAGTGAACGCATGTATGGATGGTGTCAGTTACCTCAACTAGCAGACAGTCGCATGTACCCGCATACACATTTATACTATGATTAGGATAACATCAGAACATGATCGGACACCTATAAATACTCTGGGTATTATTTATCGAAGCTCTCATATATATGTATATCCACTATGGGCACTGATGGGACCATTGCGCTCTTGTAAGTGCACGATCCCCATGTATTTGAGATGGCTATGAGAGTCCTTATGGTCTCGTAGTATGTATATGGGAGCTTCAAGTTCAACTTTAAGAAACAATTCCTCAAGCTTTATCATGTTTATAATACAGTAATATAATTATTTTACATGCTTCAATATTTATTATTTAAAATAAAATTAAAACACTATTTATTTGAAAAGTCTTGGTCACTTATTCATATAAAATACATGATATACATGAGAGCTTTTATTGTTTTTAAATAATTCATGGGTCATTTGGAAATGACACTGCAATGCATATGTTTTATATGTACCGTTGTAGTGATAGAAACTAACTTTAAAACTTACTAGTTAAATGATACCTTTAGTATTGGGAGAAAAGGCACAGGTGAGTGTTAATTGCGATCCCTGGTAGTACGTAGATCTACCATTCTTACGAAGCCATAGGAGGAGGTGGCACAGTGGTACAGTGGTAGATCATCCATCTTCAGAGTCAAAGTTCCTGAGTTCTAACCCGCCCCTGGGACCTAAGATCAATATGTTCCAGGAAATTACCTTTCCGATGCAATCTTGGTAGGATGTGCTATTTTTACTGTCGCAGTGCGGTTTAGGAGTGCAACGCTGCATCACTGACTAAGTATATCTGTGTGTGATATTACTTATAGACGCAATGTTCTTGTCTGACTCTCAGCAAGTGAGGCTACTATTTTTGTTGTCAGTAGAGTGTTGGACTCGCAATTCAGACTTGTTTTCTAATCCCAGAATCGACACGGTCCCATTTCATTAATCATTGCAGATTTCTACCTGCCATAAGCCGGCGAGCTGCATGCCTTCAATAATGGTGAAAACTGGTTCTAAAGTAGCCTATGTTTGTAGCTGGGTGTGATATAAGATGCTCCTATTGGTATCGGCCAGCATGATTACCCCTTTGGTTCAATGGGTAGAGCATTGGACTCACAACTAGGGTTTGAATCCCAGCATCAGCAATGGTCCTATTTCGCCTACCCATAAAATACAATGCAAAATTGTAAACCAATATCTTCCTAACCAATTGTTTGTTTGAGATGTATATTTTCATAAATCATTTATATTTAATGAAATAAGAATCCTATGTAACTAGTACAAATCTAAATGGACAAGGGATACCTGATATTGTTTCTGAGACAGAAAAAACCTCACCATTATCAGTGATCATGGTGGACCTAGACAGTTAACCAGTTAACAGCCAGGTCCTAGGTAAGAAAAGCTATTAACACTAGCATGTTGAAAAATGGTATGAAATTTAATAGGTCAGATCATGCTGCAAACTCTCAAACTGTTAAACTCTTAGTCATGATTTTCATAACACCTCTGTCCTTTAGAGCAGAATATTAATGCGAAAACTACGATCGTTGTATTGTCGCATTTAATTACTGTGCATTAAAGGTAAGACCAAGCGGTCTCATGTGGGTCAAGTTATCTGGGGGGGGAGGTAGGGGGGGGGAGACGTGTATGGATACATGACCATTCGCATTTTATTGATGTCGCATTTATGTCTAAGATCTAGAGGTCACATTAAATTAGTGATGCATTAATTTTGTGATTTACAGTATCGCATTATTGCCACGTAGTATCAGCATGCTCATCAGGCGGTGTACATCGCAGCTATTTGGTCTTGTTAGTGTTAATTTGACTAGTACTAGATTATGGAACTGCCAACGTATGTAATAGGTGTAACCAATGATTCTTAACAGCTTCTGTAACCAATGATTCTTAACAGCTTCCTGTGCCAAGCTGATCGCGACTTGCAGTAATAGTGTGAGGACAACCTTTCAACTTAAACTTCAAGTTTATGCATCTCACCTAATCTTGTTGATGAGGAATCCTACTCACAGTATCTGAGGTCATGTGCTGCTCTTTCATCGCAAATTACTTGGCTTTATCCTATTTATCGGGCTTTTCAAATGGTTACAATTGTAGGGCTTCACTGGTGAGCATGTTACATGAGTGAATGTCGTATATTTCAATTTTATTTATTTATTATTATTTATTTTTTTAATGCTGATGTGTGTAATTAATTCCTGCAAATATATCAATTTTATAATTTGTGCATAATTTGCATTCATATAATTTAAATGTTTTACAGTATTTAGAATTGAGAGGTCATTAACATCACATTGCATAATATGTTACGTGGTCATACTATCAATTTCAATGTTAAGGGAAATCAGAAACATTTGTTCCACAAATTATATCTGTTTCCTGCCAACAGATACATCATATATCCTGTTTTATAGAATTTAAAAAAATATCTATAGATATTGTTAATTTAGCAAAGCTGAGACCACACAACTGTGATGGAAATATTCCATGTTATATTTGTCGCTAATGGGTGAAAGATTCCCGCAGCGGTGATAAAACTCCATATATATATATATATATTCCTTTACTCACTCCTTGTTATATGACTTTTGAAAGTTGAATACGAGACTACTGTTTCGTGTTAACCCTTTTCCTCCTGGATTAGACACACTGCTTTTTTAGGCATCTCTCATTACCTCCAGCATGGAGAGTCCAGCATGGAGAGGGTTAACACCATGGGTGGAGAAGAAAAAAAGGTATACATGTGGGGAGTGGCATGGCATGGTAGACATGGTGTTGTATCATTATTCAGGCCTCAAATTAGCGACTAATTTAGGAGCCACGGCGACCTAATTTTGCAACCAATATTTCACTTATTTTAAGTGTTTCTGGCTATACAAGAGCCAAATGGCTCTTTGGAAAATTGTACCTTTGAGGCCTGTTATTATTAATACCAATGGTATTGCGGTAGTGAGTCATCATGTGGGGATGTTATTGCACTATGTGGGCCTTTGCTCTAATCCCGAATTACAAAATTAAATACATTAATGCACTATGCACTCCTGTCTCGTACATGTATTACTTTTTTATTTATTTTTAAAAAAAGTCTGGTTTACGTCTTTCAAGATTCTCTCACTTCTACGGCTAAACTTCAACCGTATAGAATCGCTTTGTGGACATGGTCAAGGGCAGAACTGATCAAAAGTGTTGTACAATCGTAACAATGGTAATAAAACTGTCATCTGATCCTAACAGACACTGCCACTGACAGTGTACATAGTGTACACTGAAACATGAACAGCCATACTGAAACATGAACTGTCTGCTAACAGTTGGCTGCTTATCCTAGGACAACACAGTCACAGCCCTGTTACAGAACCACACAAATACTTGGCATTAGGATGTAGCAATAATTAACCTGGATCCAGTTGGTCAACAGCTAGGGTCAGAAGACACTGTAGTGTCATATTCCAGGTAGCATCGGCTATCTTGTATGTAGTGTTCCACGGATCAAAAATATATAGCCTTAGTGGAAAGATCATTTTTGCAAGAGGGTCAAAGGTCATTAGTAAGGTTATTCTGATACAATGAGGTTAAGCCTTTCCATGCTGAAGGCAACTGGAAATGTCCTAAAGAGTAGTGATCCAGCATTGTGAGGGTTAATACACATAAATCTAGATTTTTATTTCATATTTTTTTCCGAAGGTCAGGTGTGGGTGGTAACACGATGGTAGAACATTTGACTTTGGAGCCAAGGGACTCGGGTTCAAATAGTTGTCCTGGGAGTCTGGTATTCATGATCGTGAAGGTTACCTTTCTGATGTGATTGCTGTTACTGTGGCAATGCAAGTATCATTATTGGTCTGTCAGTACCAGTCGGTGCTCACAGGTTTGCTACAACATTCAGCACTACAGATGTTTTGGGTTTTTTCTTGCCTTAAACTGCAATGATATGTGTGAAAGAATCATGAAAGTGGCTCTAAACGTCAATTAAAAATAAAATAAAATTTAAAGTAGACCTTACAAGAAGATTCTTTGAGGTTTTTTAAACAGACTAGAGATTTATAATTGCATCAAAAGATGACAATGTGACTTTTTAAGATGCAAGATGACTGTCACAAGATTACTGCCTAGAACACCTTTCTTCCAGCTAATGAGGTTTATGTGTAGAGCGTAGAGAGACAGGGAATTATGCAATGCTGCTGCTTCTGGCCCGACTTTAAGACCTATACCATGTATACTAGCACATTAGTCATGTTCACCATCTTACCTACCACTGTTAATGCTCCTTGTACAGACAGAGGGCCATCAAGCTGACGTCTTCAGACATGTCTGGATGGAAATATAGACGTAGAATTAGGTTAGGCAGCTAGAAACTCTTTTACTTTTAGTCTTGGAATTAGAATTTTTATTCATCAAAATGTGATATCTTTTTTTGGCAACGGATCATAACATCTTTTCCGTTAATTATTTAGGTGATTGGTTTGTGTTATTATTGTCCACTGGAATTCTTAACTGCGCTGAATGGAATCTGTCTCTTGATGAATTCATTGAGCTGTTAACTGGTTCCTTGTCATCGTTACTCACTGCTGATCATGTACATTGTGTGTTAAGCTTGGTATTGATCTCTATGTCGTGTGATGTTTATCACCTATCTGTCATGTGTGAAGCTGCCGGCTCACTAACATGTCTTTAATTTTGTATACAAAGAGATTCTGTGTAACACTGTCATCAGTTGTTGTTGTAGCAGAATTAACGATGTTAAAAGAATCTTGAAAGCAGCTTTAACCCTAATTAAAAAAATAAATAAAAAAATAAATCAACCACTCAATGAGTCTGTGAATTTGTCTTCACATTTAAGTGAAATATTCCCACAGCGACATAAAACAATTAATAATTCACTGCATTAGGAGAGTTTACTGGGACAATAGTATGACTCCATCATTGGTCATACATCCTTGATGTCATCACCATTGTTGTCGCCCGGTATGGTATTGTTCCAGCAGCTTGCACTATGTTCACCAACATCTTGTATGTTGGTTAATGGTTATAATGGTTATGTTAAAAGTACACTTGAAGTTAAAGGATAAGCTGTGACATGGGATGAGATTCTTCTTCCAATGTATCTGCACGTTCTTGAAGAGTACCTGGAGCATGTAGACATTTGGAAATTCTTCAGATAACATAATATGATGACGCTAAATTTATGTGTCCAAAAATGGTAATGGCCCATAATTAATTTTGTTGAGTATATTTTAACACTACCATCATCTATTGTCAGTCAGTATTGCTTTCCTTTCTTTCACAGGGTTATAGGCTATTTCCTGACAATCCTGGCTGTATTTATCAATGTTTATGGAATAGGTAAAACTCGTCTAATGGAGGTTGCTTGTTCCTGTATGAACATGGCATTGAATGCCAAGCAATTGATGTAGATATAAAATATACTTCTTGCCTTTTTATTTTTTTATTTTTTAAAATTGGGATTTAAAGTCGCTTTCTAGAATCTTTCACTAATATCACGACTTGTCAGTTTAGGGCAGAAGGAAAGCCGCAATTTGAAAGTTCATGCTCAACTTTAATAATTATCCTGGATGCAGTCAGTCAACAGTAGGGTTACACTCATTGATGTCGAACTAAGTATTTCTCATGTCTGTAGTATTTGACAAATTGACAAAATATCATTGAAAAGATTTATGGTATAAATGAAAAGTTGTTGAAAACTCAGGTAAAATGGAAGGGGTAACATCTGCGTCTCTCAACCCGTGTATACACCTATGCTATTAGTACATGTGGTATGCCAGTATATAGACAGAAAACCTACGTCGTAAAATATAAATCTATTTCAATACTGTATGTTGATTTATGGTTACACCCTAATATAATAAGGAATTTGCCATATATGCACTACCATGTTAAAACAAGCTCCATGGAAATCATATAGTTGTCAGTATATTTGTCATCATTACAGCGATAGAAACTAACTTTAAAACGTCCTCGCCCGAATAATATGTTATGAGTTTCTACTCGCCCTTAGGATACCTTTAGCATCGGGTGAAATGGACCCGGCGAGCGGGTGAATGTTAATTGTGAACCCTGCATTAATAAAAGTTCTAGCATGTACACTATGATGCTTCTTTGCATTCATGCATAGCAAATCAACTCATTACCAAACAGCCTAGGACCAACATATTAGCTGGTTTTCAGAAAGTATTTCGCACTTTGCTGAACATTGGTCTAGCCTTGGAATCGTTATCCGTATGTTTGAAAAAGCAACTGATCGTAAAATATGCATTGGTTTGTAGTCTAGGTATTCAGCCTTATCTGTGCTACAGTAAGAGTGCTCCGCCAATCCACGGCAGTGAACATGCTGAAGGCATCCGTTATATTACATGCTAGAAATCTGCATAGTAATAAATATACGCAAGGTGCAACTTCTACAGTGGTGTGGTGTACAGATTGTCAGATCATCCAGACGTACAGAGTAATAGTACATTGTTAGAGATTCTCTGTCAGTGCACTGGTGCAATGTTTTCAGCTGGGGCCATTTTATCGCAATACTTGAAAAATACGAAGATAGGAAAAAGTTCACAATATTTCTTGTTTACATCAATGAATGTCTGAGTGCCTTGACCTGAGGCTGACCTGCTGATTGTACTGTGTGACCCTGGGGAGCCTGACTGTAATAAAGTTGACCTTAACATCCCAGTTAGCAAAGCTGAGTTGGCAGCGTCTGCCAGGGCTAGTTTAGTACTATATATCACTTTTATGTGCACATTGTAGGTGATTATGGAGCATAGCAGCAGCCACAGACCTGAGGGTTCGCAATTAACACTCACCTGCTTACCCGGGCATTTCTCACAATGCTAAAAGTATCCTAAGGGCCACTAGAAATTCATAACATTTGTTTTATGTTTGCAGACTATAATGTTTAAACATTGATTTGAAAAAAATATATTTTTTACAATTATTATTATTATTAGTAGTAGTAGTAGTGTGGTAGAACGGTTGGAATTCGAAACCAAAGGTCCGAGTTCAAATCCCGCCACGAAGGGCTCCAAGCATCAATGTTCGCGAAAGTTACATTTCTGATGCGATATTGATAGGTTGCGCTATCTGAAAGAGTGGCAATGCAGATATATATATCATCCTTGGTCTGTCGGTACCAGCCGGTGCTCGCAGGTTTACTGCAACATTCAGCGCTACAGGTATTGCGGCTTGCCTCCCGAGTGACCTAAACTGACGACTATTAGTGAAAGAATCGTAAAAGCGGTTCTATACCCTAATCCAAAATAAAAAAGTAATTTAGAAATATTATGTCAATTTGGTTTGCAAGAATGGATTGGCACTGAAGATTTGAGTAGACATGGCTGATAAATACATAAAGAGATTCAACTAGAAGATCCCACTTCACTTTGTTCACATTTATACACACACACAAAACCCACATATTTCTATCATTAATCACAACTATTAAAGTGTTAATGTACCAAATGCAGCAGATGTTCACTGTACAAAGTACTGGAGAGAAGCAATATACAGATATATGAACCATATCTGATAGTTGTGTACATTCACTGCAGAACAAACTCTCTCGGGATCAGTTATGAGATTGCACTGAAAGGCTGCAGAGGATGTCCTTGTGTCATGGCTTACTTCTCCAGAGGTTGGCTTATTGCTTGTCATTCCAATGGTTGGCAACTTGCTTATCTCTCCAGGGATTGGCAACTTGCATGTCTCTCGAGGGGTTTGCAACTTAAAGCATGATGAAGGCTGAAGAACTTTTTTATTTTGGAATTTGGGTTTAGACAGTGTATAAAACTCCAGAAATTCACTGTCAGACATGAGGACTGGTAAGTCTGAGAAGTTACCTGTCCTCATGCATGTTGGCCAGTGATCAATGATATACATCTTGAAAAACAAACAAAAAGTAACACGTCATGCGGGTGTGCAAGGATAAAACGTTGCCCGTCCTCGCTGAAAATATCCCATCGTGGGCGTGCGAACACTGGTTTAGAGCCGCTATCAAGATTCTTTCATTTTTGTCACAGCTTGTCAGTTTTGGGCAGGAGGAACCCTGCAACATCTGTATCACTGAATGTTGCAGTAAACCTGCAAACACCGGCCATATAGGGTAGGACACTAAGCAGCTTAAGCATTAGGCTGTCACTGGTAGGTCTTCCCTGTCATGAGAGGCATTGTCTGGTGTCAACTGGCCCCATGACACCCACTGTCATCAGCTGTTGGTGAGCCTGTGTCTACACAGTGTTGACAGCAAGGCTAAATATCTGGAAGTTTGAGAGCATATCCCTGGAAACTGTGAGAGTAATTATTGCCAAGCCAGCCAAGGATGAGCCACAGTGCAGACAGAAAGCAACAGTAGCATAATCAAGAGCACATCTTTATTGCAGGCTTATAGCCACTGGAACCCGGGGAAGGCTTATAAGCATTCATTATTCTGCATTAGGAATGGCCTCTCGTGATTTCATACCAGCAAACATGACCTATATTTTCATCTCCAGCACAATTTTTGGGAAATTATGATATTGGAATGGTCGAGAAGCTCCTTAAAGGCAGAGATGGTATTCGGAAATTGGCTGTTGGTTTGCTTGGTTGAACATGGTATTAGAAAGGTTGCAGGGTGAATTAGATAGCGTGGATGAATTAGCGACTTTGTCTAGACTGACCTGATCCAAATTTAGGATGTATTTCAATGAATAATATTATGTACCATATGTTTTATCTTCCTTGTTGTGGTGTGAATCTGATCGTGCTAATGAATGCATTTAATTTATTTATATTTTTTGTTGTTACAAGTTGAATAAAAATATAGTTATTAACAGGATTGTAATATAATTGTAATAAATTAATTATCCATACAAGATTTTTTTTAACATGTTTGTTGTATCACCCACATCTTAACCTGGCCCTGAGATTACGAAACTTTCTGAGTATGGTTTCATACTCAACTCAATTTTGTTCATAAAACGTCATGTGACGTCATAACCCTAGACTCACAGCATACTCAGGCTATGACGTCACATGACGT
>JAUTBV010159576.1:0-24729 GCA_032361325.1 Lepetodrilus fucensis | reverse complement strand
GGCTCCTGTACCAGGGCGCAGGCAGATGACAACTCGATCGCCGAATGGATCAGGTGCAGAGGGAACCGTCCAGATTCCCGGGTTTTGTCGGCGTCATAGAGGAAGGCCGACAGGTCAGCCTCACTGTTGACGGTCAACAAGGTTGGGCCAACTATTGGCATGAACGGGGCAATCGAGTACTCGACTAGGCTTAGATAGCATTCGCCTCGGAGACTGATCTCGTCTCCCGACGGAGAGATTCGAGCCTCCAGGGTCTGCTCGCCAGCGGCGCCGGGTACCAGGATCAGGGTAGATGGCTCGACCCACGCCAGCGACTCGTCCATTAGCTGATCGACAAAGGCTGTCGACTCGGCCAGGATCAACCTGCGGCCGGATTCCTGACCCGGCCTTGCCGAGATGAGCAGCTCTCCTAAAATCTGTGTTAGGTATTCGCTTGTCATTTCGTTTCTTCCTTCCGTTCTAGGGGTTGGGATTGGCTGGACGGTTGTTCATTTGGCAACCCAGCTATCGATGGCGTCGCCAGCAATGAAGTCGCCAATGGAGCGAGTCAGAGATTGTGATCCGACTATGACGACCCCGTGGCTCGCCTGACCCGGGTCGCCGCTGATGACCATCACTTCAACCGAAGTCATGGGTATGCGGGACTCGATTCCCCTCACCGGTAGCAGCAGGCCAATTGAGGCCTGTTGTGGTGATGGCGGCCCGATCACGGTTGCCCGGCCTACCGTTGTTTGGCCCAGTAACCCGCTCCGGATCATCTCTACTTCGTCTCCGATCTCCGGGACGGAGAGAAGGTGAGAGTCCGGTATGAGCAGTTCGGTCTCGTTAGAGATGTCGACGATTGCTCCCACCGTTACCTCATTTCGATGGATCAGATTTGAAGCCAGACCAGAACCCGTGAGTATCACCAGGGCGGAGGCAATAGCCCCGAGGTGGCGGGACCGAGGAACCAGCGCCCAAGCTCGGCCCAATCCCCTGACCATCACTGCCAATGCACCCAAGACTCCGACAAGCCAGATCGCCGAGCCGGTCCGGCCCGCCGATACCAGGAGAGGTTGGATCGCTATCGTTAGTCGACCGACAATCAGTATCGGAAACAGCACCGAGGCCAGACCAAACAAGGCCCAGCCGGGAGCGAGTTCCCTCCGTGAGGAGCAGCGGCCAGTCAGTACTCTCTCGACTACCCGCCTTAGGTCTCCAATCGCTTTTCGCTGGAGGTTCGGAAGGTCCAGATATGCCGATAGAGCAAAGTAGCCGTCGAGCTTGAGGAACGGAATCAGGTTACCGACCGCCATCAGGTAGGTGATGGCCGATGCTAGGAGGAGGACCGTCCGAGTAGAGCCGTCAGCCACTAGGGCGGACCCGGCTAGAAGACCAGCCCAGGCCCCTTGGAACAGGGGCCCCGCAAGCAGGACAGAGACCCGGTCACGCTTGGAATGAAGCCTCCAAGCATCGGTTACGTCACAGAACATCGCCGGATAGAGATACAGCAGCATCAGACCCAACCGCCGAGGAGTATGCCCTCCCGCGGCTAGGGTTGCTCCGTGAGCCAGCTCGTGGAGCCAGTTGATACTCAGTACCAGGACGAGCACAATTACCGCCTCTAGCCAGCTTGGACGGGAGGTGGCGGTGGTGGCCATCTCGGCGCGATTAGCCTGCAAGGCCACGAGACCAAACAGAGCCAAGCCGACCCCAGCGGTCCGGACGCCCTTCAAGCTGGCTAGGCGGGCGAGGCTCGATCCCGGGGCCAGCCAACGGGGTCGCTCAGAAAGCACGAACCGGATATGGAAGGGTCCATCGACCATGATCCGTCGCGTGCGCCCAGACTCTGGTAGATCTGTCTCACTCTCGGTGAGCAGACCCAACTCACGGAAGCTGCCCACTAGCGTCGATACCGACTCCGGGTTAGCCCCGGTGGAAGGGTTACCAACCAGCTGACCGATATTGTGATCCCCGTCTAGCCTTTGCAGCAAGCAAACGGCCCCGTACCCGAGCCTTAGAATCCGACCGGACGTTGGCTCGTAGACGGTCCATTTCTGTCCTGCTCCTGAGGGAGGAGTGAACTCAAGCTCTGCCAGGGCCCGGGGTCGATCAGTGAGAGAAACCGCCGTCACGTGATCTGCTCTTTCTCAAATCGGGTCGTCGCCAGCCTGAGAGCCACAACAGCAAAAAGAGTGAATAGCAGCGTCCCGCTTAGCATTGATAGCCGATCGTCGAACTCCAAGTCTCGGATTATCGCTGCCTGTGCGCCCCCAGGGATGAAGCGTCCAACAGAGGGGACCAGCTCAATGATGAGCGTCTCAACAATGAGGGTGTAGGCCACCACAGCTACCACTGTCGTCACCCCATTTCGGATGAATGAACCGACGGCAAGGCCCCAGGGAGCGCTCAGCAGACAAACCAGGATGGTGCCGAGGATGGTCAGTCTGGTATCGCCAGAGAGCCCGAGGTCGTAACCGGCCCGGCGGAACATGATCCCGGTTACCAGCACAGCGGTACCACTCGAGATCAGTCCGACAATCAGGCCGATGGCCATCGCTATGAGAGCCTTGGCCGCCAGCACGGAGGAACGACTCGGGGCCAGTAGGTGTGTTCTTTGGTGACTACCCCCGCTCCCACGAGTGTCGCAAATAGGAGACCTGCGAACCCGTTAGTAATCGCCAGCCTCTGGCCCAGCTCAGGGTCGATCCGCCCATCTTCGATCTGGCTCAGCAGGTCGACCGCAGATCCAAGCACCCCTAACGCCACTATGAAGGCTCCCAAGCCGATGATTTTCAGTATCGATCTAAGGACGACCTTGTCGAACTCGTATCGAACTAGGCGGATCATGCTGGCACCTCCATGTAGGCGAAGAAGGTGTCTTCCAGAGACAATTCGGAGTCCGGGTCGACCGGTGGTCCGTCGTAGCGAATGCTCTCACTAAGAATCACGATCCGGCTGGCCAGGACCTCTAATTCGTGCAGATGGTGAGAGGTGATCAATACCGTGCCGCCAGCGGCGACCTTGCTCTCAAGCAGGCCGGTTAGCCAGCGGACGGCAAAGGGATCCAGGCCATTGAACGGTTCGTCCAAAACTAGGAGCTTCGGCTCCCCCAGAAGAGCCGTGGCCAGAGCTAGGCGCTTACTCATGCCGAGGGAGTAGGCCCCGACCGGTTGGTCTGCCGCCTCGCTTAGTTTCACCTCTTCGAGGAGGCTGTCAATCACGGTGACGGAGACTCCAATGAGCCGAGCCGTCTGCTTTAGGTGTTGCCGACCGGTCTTGGAGGGGGCGACAATCGGTCCATCTAGAGCCACCCCCACCTTTCGGGCAGGGTTGGAGAGTTGACGGTAGGGCTGACCCCACAGGCTTGCATTGCCTCGGTCGGCGGTTTGAAGACCAAGAAGGATGCGCAAGAGTGTCGTCTTGCCGCCCCCGTTCGGCCCGACCAGACCGACCAGTTCCCCGTCAGAAACGCTGATACTCACATCCCGAAGGATTGGTCGATCGAATTGCTTGGAGACAGAGAGTATCGATACTGCCTGGTCTCCTCCCTTGGATCCTCGTGTGCTGGGTTTGCTCACCGGCTATCTCCTGGTGCCACTCGGACCCGGTATCTCTGGGTCAGCATGAGTGAAGCGGACACAGGTACCAGGTGGGTACCATCGTGAATCCACCCCCGAAACGCGTGAATGCCGCCCTCAGGCGGCACTCAGCAGGCTGGCGATATGCCAGAGCGGGTTCTACGGGGCCTCTCGCACCAGGATGCCGAACGTAACCGTGGCAGCCAGAATCACGACGATCACTGCTCCGGTGACCACTGGGCTCGCAAGTGGGCCCCCGGTCCGTCCGCCGTAGGCAAGCAGGGCGGATGCCAGACCGAGTATTATTGTACTAAGCAATAGCTTGTTCATAGGATCTCCTCTATTGACCAAAGCTGGTTGGTCGGAGCGGGCCGGATTGATCAGTGGGGTGATCCAACGGCCAATCCGGCCCGGTCATCAGGTGATGGCAATGCCGACGCCGACGGCGGCGACAACGGCGCCACCAATGAAGATGCCGTCCTTGAAGCCCTTCCAGAAGCCGGGAGCATCAAGGCTCTCCAGTTCTTCGATGTCAAAGTCGAGCCCGTCGAGAACCGTTTGGTCCTCCTGGCTCATCTCAATCGTGTTCATAGTTATTCCTTTCGGTTGGTAATTGGCGGAAGTGTGACAGCTAGGTGATTGCGATACCGACGGCGACAGCGCCACCGATGACGACTACGCCAGTGGCGACCCCCGCCCAGTATTTCCATCCGGGGGCTGATAGGTCCTCGAGCTCCTCAATACTGAGATCAAGCCCGAGTTCTAGGGCCAGATCATCGGTATCGCGCTCCATGACGGTTGTGTACATGTGATACTCCTTGTGTTCAAGGATCTGGAGTTTCCAGACACACAAGAATCAACCCCCGGGGGCACCACACGGGTACCAGATGTCGAGAAACCTGAGTGGTACCACTCCGTTCTTGACTATGGGCATACCAACCAAGAAGGGGCATTGATGTTCAAGACTGCAACCACGATCGCTCTCGGGGCTGTCCTCTACCTAACTACTCTGACCTGGACCGTTCCTGTGCTAGCGAACGGACTACTTATCCATTAGGAATTGTGCGTTCTCGTAGCGCAATACTCCCAGCAGCAATCAACGCCCTGCTCCCAAGAGCTGGTTTGACCTTTGCTGGCCCCTCCAACCCTCTATTAGGCCAAGCGACACGGCCCTAGCACGGTCACCGATCGACCACCTCAAGGTCTGTAGGAACATCGAGGGTTCCCCCAGATTCGGCCGCCATTCGTCTCGCTTTGCTGAGGGCCTGTCTGGCAACCTCGGTGGACCCCTCAAGCAGGGCAAACCGGGCCAACGAGACCAGGATGTCTTCCTCTTCGAGTCGAGTGCGCAGAATTGTTCTCAAGATCCAGGCCGCTGGACGGGACCCGGGCTGTGAGAGCAGTTGATCTATGAGCTCCCGGATAACAACCTCCGCCTGCCAGCGTGGGCTCTCTGCCCAGCCGACGAATTGGTCGGTGGCAAGGAGCGGCCCCCCTACGATCTCTAGGGCCTGGGCCGCGAAAGCCATCTGGTGCTCCTCGCTGTTCTCCGGGCCAATTCGGCCAACCAGGTCGTAGAACTCAGCCAGATCGACCCGCACAGAAGAACCCAAGTTCAGATAGTCGGCGGTGCGACGGATGGAGTTAACCCCCAAGAGGCTTCGGGCCCTGCTCAGCACGTTCTTCAACCGCCGCTTCCCGATCGATAGATCAGTCTCCGGCCAGAACGAGTCGATGATGGTGTCAACCGAGATAGCCGTTCCTTGTACGGCGAGCAACTTGATGAGCTGGAGGGGTAACCCCTCTGGCAGATCCAATGACGTACCCTGGGACCGGATTGAACATCCGCCAAATAGGACGATCTCGATACGGTCCTCCTCCTCTTCTTCTGAGGACTCTTGAAAGTACTCCGGCGGGATACTTGCTTCGGCCCGGTCCGCCATCCCGTGTCGGGCGGCGTCCCCTACTATCTTCTGGTAGGTGGCCCCATCTACACTCTCGCCCCGTCGAGCTCGAGCGATAAGGGCCTCAATATCAAGCTGCCAGGTGCGCTCCGTGGCAAAGACTGGGTCGTTCCTAAGGCTATCAATCCGATCGAGGGCTTGGCTAGGATCCCCGAGCCTGGCCTCGAAGGTGAGCAGGGCGATCGAGGTGTCCAACGGGTCCAGTGAGTGAAGCTCCCGGACCCGCTCGGCCTCGATGCTGGCAGCGGGTTCGATCCCGATTATTGACAAGGCGATGAGTACCTTTGAACGTAGGTAGGCCTCGTAGGCGGTGGTCCTGGCCGGGTCACTGAAGCCCTCGAGGCACCGGTGGTAGGCGTAGTCCGCCTGTGGTCGGTTCTGGTCAAGGCTGGCCAGTAGCAGCTTGGCTAGCCAGTAGGCTGAGTTAGCCATTGGAACTAGCTCCACCCGCATTAGGGAACGGAACTCAGGATCGAGCCGGACAACAAGGCTCCGGTCTTTCGCCTCGGCCGCCAGGAACATCCTCAGCGAGATCATTGACTGGGCAGCCGATAGGGGAAGGTCTGGATCTAGGGTCTGCGACCGATCGAGAAGCTCGCCAGCCTCGCGGTAACGACCAAGGTGAAGGCAGGCGCCCCCAGCAAGCCTTCGAAGAACTCGGGCTGCGGCCGAGTCCATCCCCAAAGTCTGATACTCCTGAGCGACCCGTTGGCCTAACAAAACGGACCTGCTGACACTGGAAGCGTCGGTCGCATGAATCAGGTCCAGAACCTTAACTTCGTCAAGAGACACGCTGGTTTCGCCATCGCCAGCCAGTTCCTGAAGCTCAGCTAGCTCCTCGATAGTTCTCTTGGGTAGCGGCTTCCCGCCGATCACGAGTGTTAGACGCCAGGTTGGATGGTGATGTAGGCGTCAGTTTGTTTGGTGATGGGTTGATGGTCATGGTGTCCTGAACCTCGCCTTGGTGTCACTGGTGATGGCCGGGCTGTCGCCGGGCCCTATTCGGTAGTGACCTCAGTGACCGCTGTACGAGCCGAGGCCTCATCCACAATGTTGCGGTCGGTGGCATAAGCAGCAATCAAGGCTTGCACAGCAAGATTATTGACCGCCCGCGGTAGTCCTCGACTGGCTTGATGAACAAGATCGATGGCGTCATCAGAAAACAAGGTGTCAGACCGTCCCGCGATAGTGAGGTGATGGCCAATGTAATCACCGGTCTCCTCGCGGGTCATCGCAGGCATGGCGTAACGAAGAGCAATCCGTTGATCAAGGGCGGCGAACGTCCCGAGTTTCATGCGCCGCCGCAAGGTTGGTTGCCCAACAAGCAGACACGCGAACGGTGAACGGGAATCCATATCAGCATTCGTTAGCAGCCGGAGCTCTTCAAGCTGGTCGGTATTGAGGAGGTGGGCCTCGTCAAGAACAAGGACGACGTGTTTGCCTCGCTCGTCGTGTTCAGCCGCCAACAGGTCCTGGGTTTGGGGGATCAGGGCGGCTTTGTGGAATCGGGGTGTCGCCCCGAGGGTCGTGATGATGGTGGTGTAGATCCCTCGGGCACCTATGGCAGGGTTCCCGATATAGATGACAGTGTGGCGCGACAAATCAAGGCTGGAGATAGCGGCTCGGATAGCAACGGTTTTCCCTGCACCGACTTCGCCGGTGATCACCCCGAGAGCGGACTCCGCGATGCACCAACCAATGCGGGCAACAGCCTCTGAGTGTGCGCCGGTGGCAGCGAGCATGGTGGGGGCGAGGTTTTTGCTGAACGGCATGCGGGTCAGGCCCCAATATCCGCGTAGATGGTCGATACTCATCAATCGTCTTCTTTCTTTTCGGTGTTGTTGGGTTTCGGAATGAGATTGTCTGGGAGGTCCAGTTGTTCATAGCGAATACTGGAGTGAGTAACGGATAACGCGGTGTCAGACCCAACAATCAGAAAGAGAAACGATTATGGGATCAGGCATCAAATACACACCAGAATTCCGGGCCGAAGCAGTCCAGGAGGTCCTCGACACCTCCAGACCAATCAAACAAGTCGCCCGAGAGCTTCATATCCGTCCCGACACTCTGCGAACATGGATCGCCAGAGCCAAACAACAGGGACTAATGAAAAAGAAAACCGAAGACACCGAACTAGAAACCGAGGTCAAGGAGCTACGCAAGAAACTCCGAGACTCCGAGGAAGAAAACCGGTTCCTAAAAAAAGCGGCAGCCTTCTTCGCCCGGGATCAGTAGCAGCAGAGCGCTACCAGCTGATCTTGGCGGAGAAGGACAACTTCCCCATCACCAGAATGTGTTCCTGGATCGAGGTGTCTGAATCCGGGTTCTATGCCTGGCTACGACGCGAGCCCAGCGCCCAGCAACGCTGGCGGCACAGGCTTGCAGCCCAAGTAAGGCGGGTATTTGAGGACTCGAACGGGATTTATGGGTACCGCAAGGTTCACCGTCAGCTTCGGGATGAAGGGGTTGAGGTTTGCGCGGTCACGGTCCGTGGGGTCATGTTGGAGTTGGGGTTGAAGTCTTGCCATCCGGCGCCGTGGCGGTATTTGACGGAGTCTGATGGGAGTCCTCCTGCTCCTGATTTGATTGGCCGTGATTTCACTGCTGTTGAGCCTGGGGTGAGGCTTTGTGGCGATATCACTCAGATTGAGACTTGGGAGGGGCCACTGTATTTGGCGACGGTGATCGATCTTTACAATCGGGAGGTCATTGGATATGCGATGGATGATAATTATCGGGCGGAGTTGGTGTGTGCTGGGGTGAGGATGGCGGTGGGGAACCAGAGGGTCCGAAAGGGAGCCGTTTTTCATTCGGATCGTGGTTCTCAGTACACCTCAGACGATTTCAGGAAGTGTCTGAAGGCTGCCAGGATGCTGGGTTCTATGGGCCGGGTGGGGTCATGTTTTGATAATGCTGTTTCTGAGGCGTGGTTCGCTACGTTGAAGAAGGAGTTGGTGTATCGAACGGTGTTCGTGACTCGGGATCAGGCGATGTTGGCGGTCCGGAACTTTATTGAGGTTTGGTATAATCGGCGGAGGTTGCATTCGGTGGTTGGGTATCGTTCGCCGGCAGCGGTTCGTGAAGAGTTCGAGTTATTAGCAGTGGCCTGATGCCGCGAAATCAGTTACTCACTCCATACCGCCTTCCTCAGCGACAGCCTGATCGCGTTGGGTTTCAACAAGGCGCAGGTAATCGATCCCTGTCGGATCGGCGGGTTCGGTCACCGGGTCAGCTTTGGCGGCGGGGTGGGAATGGCGGCTGATCCGGAACGGGACCGCTGGGCCCATAGGGCGGCCATCGAAACGGACTTCAATATCGGTGAGGTCGAACGGGTCGAAGATCAACTCGACTTTGCGGCCAACTAGCACCGCGTCAACCTGGTACTGGTTGCCGTGTAGGGACACGGTCGCGGTTTTGGTGACGGTCCGGGTTTGGGACCACAGGAACGCTTCGCGTAGTTGGGCCTGGTCAGGCATCACAAGCCCGGTGGTGTCGAATCGGTCGAGGGGGGTTTGGCCGGTCTCGGTGTGGATGTGCTGGTGGTAGACGGTTTCGACCCACGCGTAGAACAGGCGGTTCAACTCGTCCAGATCAGCGATTGGGGTGGTGGCTACTTCGATAAGGAATTGGTCGCGTACGGTCCGAAAGAACCGTTCGATTTTGCCTCTGCCTTCGGGACGGCGGACGGTGGAATGAATGAGTTGGATCCCGAGTACCGCGCACGCCCGTAGTAACGGTTTGGAAGTAAAAGCGGAGCCGTTGTCGACATAGATTTTCTTGGGGATCCCCCGTGATGTGAGTCCGGAACGCAGGGCTGCTTCGAGGCGGGTGGTGTCCTCGGCATAAGTCCACCGGTAGCCGGTGAGGAGTCGGGAGTGGTCATCAATGAACGCCAACAAATAGGTTTTGTGGTTGCGGACCGCGAGGCCGTGCATGGCGTCACCGGTCCACAAATCGTTGCTGTTGGCGGCTTCGAACCGGCCGAACACGTCCGGGGTGGTCCCATCAGGTCTCAGGTTCAGGCCGACCCGGGCGAAATGGCGTTGAATTGTTCGTCGTGATGGGGACCAACCGTTTTCGGCTTTGATGATGCGGGTGACTTGGGCTGCGGTGCGACCCGGGTTTTCTTTCTTCAAACTGACGGCTAGTTCCAGCATCGCTGGCGGGGTGTATGGCACAGCGGCCCGACCGGTGGGGATCAGAGCGTTGAACCCTCCGGTGCGGTAGGCCCGGATCCAGCGGTCGATTGTGGTGCGTGACACCCGGACTTGTTCGCCATAAGGGCCGTAGTGGTCTTGGGCGGCGAGTTGGCGGACCATGCGGCCGCGTTGGCGGGTCGATAGTTCCTGATCGGCTGCGGGTCGGATTAGGGAGTAGCGGAATAGCGCCACGTCATGGTGACGGTCTGACATATCAAGCCTCCAGGGTTGGTTACCTCAAGTCATGACCCTGAACGATCATGTTGGTGTCAACCAGAGGGAACTGGTGTTGGCTAGCAGCCCTCCGCCAGTCAAACGGGTGGCGAGGTGCCATGGGTGGGTTGGGCCGAACCGTCGGATCGCCGCCCTGGCGGCTAACCCGATTGCTTCGACCGCGTCTCGCCTCGGTGACTCTGAGGGGTTCGGGGAGTCCGAGGCGGGTGTGAGTACCAGGGCCCAGCGGATGAAGAACCCGGTGATCTTTGCTGCTGTGTTGGTGAAGCGTCGTAACCAGCCCCGCACGGTGGGTGCTGGCACACCGAGGCGGGCAGCGATTGGTCGGTGACCGGCACCGCCAGCGTGTTGAACCAGAGCCGAACCAATGACTTCGATATTGTCACGGCGCCTCAGTAGACACCCGTCGGGCAGTAGCACGTGGGTGGTGTTGCAAGCCCGGCAACGCCCCCGCCGTGGCCGTAGAACTGTCTGGGTTCGGAACCCGCGGATGACCCGTCCTCGGGCATATGCCCAAGGTGCCAATACCCCGCCACAACAACCGCCGGTTAGTCGGCCACCGATCAGATCGGCTTCCACTACCGAGGGATCTTCGCTTACTATGAGCATTGATGCCTCCGGCATCACTCAGGAAGGGCCCCCTCGAGCGTCCGCCAAGAAGACCGAGGGGGTCCTTGCGCGTGTATGAACATCTCCACGCTGGCGCAGGCGCACTGGCTGGTCAACTCGTTGGTGGTTATTTACATCGCCACCCGAAATGACGTCAGCCTAGGGATAGGTCACCAAACAAGCTGACGCTCAACACACGAGTTCAAGCACACATCGGGCTATCCGGGCCCGTAGTCTCTGATACTCATCTCCGGTTGTCCTGGCCAGTGTTTCTGCTTCGAGGAACGCCTCTGCGGCCTGGTGTCGGCGCTCAGATGTCTGGTACGCCTTCCCCAACTCCACCAGAACGGCGGGAGTCGGACCCACCCGTTCCAGAAAATACCGGATAGAGGACACCCGCTCGCTAGGGGCTTCGAAGCCCCGGCGTCTGCTTTCCGCTTCAGAGACCAGATCGACGGCGACGTGAGGCAAGTCCAGGTCACACAGCATCCGAATCGAGTCGGACATGCCGAGGAGTTCAATCATCGCATCAGCTAACTCCTCTTGGTTGGTGACGGTATGCGGGGACTGTGTCGCGTCTCCACAGCACCGTAGGATCGGGGGTAGCACGAGAGTAAAGTCCGACTGCTCAACGAGCGGGAGCCCAGCGGTGCTGAGCATGGCCAATGAGCCCGATCCAGCTATGGAGTCCAGAACTCTCGCTGAGAGTTGTTTGAATTTGGAGAGAATCGGGAGGTATCGCCCCGCCTCTTCTCCGAGAGATCGCTGGGTCATTTGGAACAGTCGATCGATGTGGGGGCCGCCAGATATGACTCGGCTCACATCCCGTGACCGGCTGGGAGCCGAAGTCAGGACCTGAATGATCATCTCGACCGCTAGCGGCCAACCAAGGGTGGCGACATGAATCGATTGTGCCGCCGCGCTAGCCGCAGCCTTGATCTTGGTGTGGGTGAGCAGGATCTCCTTCACCTCAGGCTCGGTGAACCAGAGATCGCTCCGTTCAACGACCTTCAGGTCCGCAAGGTTTCCGTCGTAGAGACGTTCATCGAGCTGATGGCAGATGATTAGCCAAGCATGACGGGGGTTGTCTGTTACGTGGTCAATCTCAGCGTCCTTGGTTCTCAGGTCGACGACTAGTCCTGGGTCTTTCCCTGAGTGGATGAGATCGGAGGCTAGCTGGCTCTTTCCGCTACCGAAGGGGGCAACGATCACGACCGGGCCCGGATGGGAGAGTTGACGGTCGAGACGCCCCGCAGAGCTAGGGGACCGCAACATGATTCTCAAGGGCCACCACCATTCAAGAGCAAACGGCAAAGGATAATCCTAGCCAGTTCCCCAGGTGCTGTGGGACTCATCCCAAATCAGCCAGAAGCGAGTGAGCAAACCTGCGGGTAGATCTCTCCTCGTCCTTGATCGGCCCACTCCGCGCCTTTGTAGCAGAGTACAATCAACATGACCGAGTGGAAGGAGTCTTCTCGATATCCAGGCCCGTTTGAGTCAGGCCCGTTTGCTTGGAAGGCCCCTAAGACTTGGCCACCAACAGCGATTCCTGTCGAGTGGACCACACTTGTTGGCTGGCGTTCGACGACGTTGATGTAGAACTGGAGGACGTCGGCGGGGTCTGCTTTACTTCCAGGTCTGAGTTTCCTGCGGGGAACGGTGACCAGGAGGATCCAATGAGTGATGAGCTTTGGCAGAAATCGGCGGTCGAGTTGGCCGAGCTGATTCGAAGCAAGCAATCCAGCAGTCGCGAGATCATTGACGCCCACCTGGATCGCATCGATGCGGTCAACGGTGGCTTGAACGCCGTGGTGGTTGTCCTGGCCGATGAGGCTCGGGCCGAGGCCGACAAGGCCGATGCCGCCCTAGCCGCTGGCGGGGAACTCGGTGCCCTGCACGGCGTGCCGATGACCGTGAAAGAAAACCTTGATCTGGTCGGGACCCCAACGACCTTGGGAATGGCTGCTTTTGCCGAAGCCATGCCAACAACGGATGCCCCGGTGGTGGAGAGGATGCGAGCGGCCGGTGCCATCCCCATTGGCCGGACCAACATGCCCGAGATGGGCCTGCGGGTATCCACCGATAACCCCTTGCGTGGTCTGACCCGCAATCCCTGGCACCCCGATTTCACTGCTGGTGGTTCCAGCGGCGGCGAGGGCTCGGCCATCGCTGCTGGCATGTCACCCATCGGGATTGGCAACGACATCGGCGGCTCACTACGCAACCCGGCGTTCTGTTGCGGCATTGCCTCCATCAAGCCCACCCACGGACGGGTTCCCATGGGTAGTTCCATCGAGCCGCTGGATCCGCTGTTGGCGGGCAGCGTCATGGCCACCGATGGACCCATGGCGCGCACCATCGCCGATGTTCGCCTTGGTCTCCAGCTCATGTCTGGTCAGCACGTTCGCGATCCTCGCTCGGTCAGTGTTCCCTTCGATTCTGGGTCAGCTCCCAAGAAGGCGGCCCTGATCACCTCGATGTACGGAGGACCAATCAAGCCGGAGTTCATCGATGCCGTACGAGAGGCTGGAGCGGCTCTGGAAGCTCAGGGGTATGAGATTGAAGAGGTCGAGGCCCCCGAGTTGGAACGAGTGAACGAGATGTGGGCTGCTTTGCTCTGTGCCAGCCTCCGCATGGTGGTTCCCCTCCTGGACGGAGTGATGGACCCGGAGACTTGGGGGTTCCTGAAGGATTTCACCAACGACTACGCCCCGGAAGGACCCATTGACATAGTCACCGGTGAGGTCGGTCGTCTGGGCCGGGTCTGGTCTGCGTTCTTGGAGGACTATCCGGTCATGATCAGTCCTGTCTGGACCAATCCGGCATTCCCCCATGGTGCTGACCTGGGTGAGAACGGGTCAGACGTGGTGTTTGATCGGGTCCGGATGATCACTCCCGGCAATCTCCTCGGACTACCAGCCGCCGTGGTGACCACCGGACTGGCCGATGGTATGCCCAAGGCGGTTCAGGTCATGGCCGACCGGTTTGGCGATGATCGAGCCCTGGCCGCAGCCGAAATTGTCGAAGCGGCCTCTCCCGTGATCTGGCCCGAGTTGTAGGAGCAAAGCAATGAGCTATCAACCTAATGCCGCATTCTTCGGAGGGTCTTTGGCCGAGACGGATCCCCAAATTGCCAATGCTTTGGCGGCCGAGACCGACCGTCAGCGCCACGGGATCGAGTTGATCGCATCCGAGAACCTGGTCAGTGCGGCGACACTGGAAGCTCTGGCCTCGCCGATCACCAACAAGACCGTCGAGGGTTATCCCGGCGGCCGCTACTACGGGGGCGCCCAGTTCGCCGACCAGGTAGAAGGCCTGGCGATCGAACGAGCCAAGAAGCTCTTTGGTGCCGCCTACGCCAACGTGCAACCCCACTCCGGATCACAGGCCAACCTGGCGGTGTTCTTGGCCTTCCTGAACCCGGGTGACACGGTGTTGTCCATGGATCTGGGAGCAGGCGGTCACCTGAGCCACGGGGCTGCCCCCAACATCTCGGGCAAGTGGATGAACATCGTGCGCTACGGCGTTGATGAGCAGGGCTTGCTTGACTATGCCCAATTGCACGACTTGGCACGGACCCATCGACCGAAACTGATCATTGCTGGCGGATCCGCCTATCCCCGTGCCCTGGATTTTGAGGCCTTTCGTTCTGCCGCCGATGAGGTCGACGCCATCTTGTTGGTGGACATGGCCCACTGGGCCGGACTGGTGGCCGCCGGGGTACACGACAACCCGGTTCCCATAGCCGACGTGGTGACCACCACCACCTACAAGAACCTTCGTGGGGTTCGGGGTGGTCTCATCCTGTCCAAGCGGGAGGACCTGGCGAGACGCCTCAACTCGGCGGTCTTTCCCGGTGTGCAAGGATCGGTCATTCTCAATGCGGTCGCGGCCAAGGCGGTCTGTCTGCATGAGGCACTACAACCCGACTTCACCGCCTACGGAAGAGCCGTGTTGAACAACGCTAGGGCCCTGGCCAAAGCCCTGATGGAGGGCTCGGTAGATGTTCTCACCGGAGGAACCGACACACCTCTGGTGGTGGTTGACCTGCGTTCCTTGGGTATCACCGGAGTTGATGCCTCCGATGCCCTGGAGGCGGCCGGTCTGACGGCCAACAAGAACGGGGTGCCTGACGATCCGCTTCCTCCTCAGGTGACCTCGGGAATGCGTTTTGGGACCTCTGCTGGTACCGCCCGGGGTCTTGACCAGTCGCATTTTGGCGCCATCGGGGGTTACATCAGTGACGTGCTGAGCGCCCTGGCCACCGGTGACAGCGCCGCCATTGCCAGTA
This sequence comes from Lepetodrilus fucensis, assembly GCA_032361325.1. Classification (NCBI taxonomy): domain Eukaryota; kingdom Metazoa; phylum Mollusca; class Gastropoda; order Lepetellida; family Lepetodrilidae; genus Lepetodrilus; species Lepetodrilus fucensis. The sequence goes on along the minus strand of JAUTBV010159576.1, from coordinate 9,872 downwards.
CCCAAGAGCGGGTTCGCTTGGCTGTGATCGAGTTGACCGACGCCCATCCGATCTATCCTTAAACGAACCCCTAGCTCGGACCGGCGCTGGGTAGATTGGTACCAGGCGGACTGGCACCATTCGAGTCCGTACTGATCAGTATGCGGTGGTACGGAAAACCGGTTGGAAGAGCGAGGTTCGCTGGGCGCAGGCAGCCTCGGCCCGGCACTGACCGCAGGTGGGCTCGCTGGCCTCTACACAGGCTGACCGGGCGTTGATAAAGAAGAACCCATCGACGGCAGCCTGGCTGAGCCCGGAGTGCTGGACCAATAGATTGATGGCATCGAAAGCGGCAGAGCGGATGAGGTCCTCTTCCAGTTCGTCGACCCAATGCCGCTTCTCGACCCTGGCCCGAAGTTCGGGATCGAGAATGGTCACACAGCCGGTACGCAGGCAGCTGCGCATAAGGTGGTAGTCCACAATGGGAGTAACGGCTTCGGGGTCGCGCAGATCGACGAAGTGCTCCGGCCGATTGGCCAGGATGATCAAGAGAAGATTGGCCTTTTTGGCCAAGGGGTCTTCGGCGTAGCCGGGCAGGAGAGCCAACCGGTCCAGCAGGGCTTTCCCTGGTTGGTCCTGGCTGGAGACGGTGGCAAGAAGATCGGCGAAACCAGCAAAGCCCCCCGCCTGGAGGGCCGCGCCGTAGGCCTGCTGCAGCTGTCGGTGGGATTCGAGCTGGGGGACCGGGCAGCGACCATCATCAGCGGTACAAATGCGCTCGAATAGGTCGGGTTCATTGGCCAGGCGTGAGGGGTTCAGGATGCTGGGATCAGCGGTAGCGGCGCGGGTGAAGGCCTGCCAGATGAAGTCCGAGCCCTTGAAACGGTCCCCGCCCGCTAGGGCATACATGGACTCGGTCCAGCCATCGTCATTGGAGTACCAGAAGCCGTACTCGTGGATGGTGGCTAGGGCCAGGCAGTCCAGGGCCCACGGTGCTTTCTCGTCGGGGAACGGGAAGCCGCAGAAGTCCAGGGTTGAGGCAGACGCCTCCTCGGCCAGCATGGCTGCCACCCGACGGGTCTGTTGCTTGTCGACTTGCACCCGTCGGGAAATGTTGGGGCTGACCGCATCGATCAGGGCGGAAGATCCCGGGGCACCAATGGCACACCCTGCCGCTTCTTGGCCCGAGTCCACCGGGCTACCTCCGGAGATGAGACCGGCCAGATAGCCCCCGGCAAAGGCGTCACCGGCTCCTGTCGGGTCGATGACCGGGACCGCCGTAGCATCATGGTGAGTCGATCGGGTCCGGCCCGAGGCGTGCCGGTACACCGTGACCCCGGCAGAACCCTCGGTCACGCAGAGTTGCTGTTGTGCGGTCAATTCGATTCCGTCGGGATAGAGGGCGTCGGCTTCGGCCCGGTTCATGAAGAACAGGGAGCAGTGGGTGATCAACTCCAGGGTGGTGTCGTGTTCCTTAATGATCTCGTGGAGAAACCCGCCGGCGGAGAGGTGGCCGCGGAAACCGCGCTGGCGCAGCCGTTGGGCGAAGCGCAATTGGTTTTTGGCCGAAGCGCCGAGTGGCCCAATGTGAACGTAGGGTACGCCGAGCCAGGCCTCGGGGAAGTCGTCCGCCGTCAAGGTCAGCTCAACACCAAGTTCAATGTCCAGGTAGTCGGCGTTGAGATCGCTGTCATAGGCGATGTGAAAAGAGGGCGACACCCCGTCACGCACCACCAGACCACCGCGGTCGATGCCCCCCGGCCCAAAGGCTACGGCGATCCGGCGGGAAAGATCCCGGGGGATGGCAGCTACCAGACCAGCTCGGATCCCGGCCCGATGAGCCGCCAAGGCCGTGTTGAATCCCGATCCGCCCGCGGCTTCCACCAGGGTTTCGCCAATCTGCAGGTGATCCAGCGAGGGACACCCGACTACCACCAGATCAGGAATAGATCCAGACTGCTCGGTCATGAGTGGCTCTTCTCTCCAGATCGTCGGACTCCGGAACCTAGCGGACGAATGAGAGGTTGTCCCTTTAACGGTTAGCGGAGTAGCACTTTCGGCTAGTGAATCTGACTGAAGGCCCAATATCGGAGACGGGCGATCTCCTCAATACTGGGACTCAATAGACAACAACCCAAGAAGGAACCGACAAGAAGGAACCGACAAGAAGGAACCGACAAGAAGGAACAATGAGCACCTACCCCGTCACCCTCCAACTGCATCACCCGGAAGAGATCGCTCGCTGGCGTCCCCTCGTCCAGTGGATTCTGGCCCTGCCCCATGTGGTCATCTCTCATGTGCTGTCCAACATCGGCCAACTCTTGGCCTTCGCCAGCTGGTTCATCATCATGTTCACTGGAAGGCTTCCCGTGGGCATTGCCGACTTCCAGGCCATGACCATTCGCTATCAGGCCCGAGCCCATTCGTACTCCGGATTCCTTCGGGAGTCCTACCCAGAGTTTACCTTTGTCACCAGCCAGGAAGATCCGGGCGGTGATCCACTGGTTGTTGATGTTCCCGCCCAACTGGAAGATCGCGATCGGGTCAGTGTCGGCCTGCGACTCTTCCTGCTCATCCCGTTCCTGCTCATCTCGATCCTGTGGGGAATCGTGAGCCTGGTCGTCACCCTCATCGGGCTGGTCTCGATCCTCTTTACTGGTCAGTGGCCAGAGTCGACTCGCCAAACCTCAATCCAGATCCAGCAGTGGATGGCCAGGTTCAGTGCCTACGCCACCCTGCTTCGCGACGACTACCCACCCCTTGGCTTGTAAGGAGTTCTCCTCAGCCGAACCCAGATAGGGACTAGTGCCGTCGGCCTTGGTGGGCGGTACTTGCGATACTAAGAGCTTGCCTTGCGTCCGGTCTCATAAGCCCAGATGACCAGCTCGACCCGGTTGCGGGCGTGGAGCTTGACCATGATGCTGGCCACATGGGCCTTGGCCGTTCCGAGGGAGAAGTAGAGCTTCTCGGCGATCTCCTGATTGGTCAAACCATCGGCTACCGCCGCCAGCACCTCTTCTTCGCGAGGGGTAAGGTCGCCACCAGGACCACCGGCAGTTGAGCCGTTAGAAATAGTCAGGTTTGGGTGGTTGACGTGGCGAAGAAGCCGGGTGGTGATGTTGGGCGAGATGAGCGAATCACCCTCGGCCGCGGCTCGAATGGCTTGGATCAAGAGCTCTGGCCCGGCGTTCTTTAGTAGGAACCCGATGGCTCCGGCCTGGAGTGCTCCATAGACGTACTCGTCCATATCGAAGGTGGTGATGATGACCACGTTGAGCGGGTCCTCAATACCGGGTCCCGCAATCAGGCGAGTGGCTTCGATTCCGTCGAGTTCGGGCATGCGGATATCGAAGAGGCAAACGTCAGGCCGCAGGTGTAGCGCCTTGGTGACGGCGTCCCGGCCGTTGTCGGTATCGCCAACAACCTCGATGCCTTCGGTATTGTCCAAGATCATCTTGAACCCAGCGCGGACCAGGTCCTGGTCATCGGCGATGAGAACCCGAATTGTCATGCGCCGCCCCTTAGGGGGATGGTGACCGCGGTGCGCCAACCGTTGGTTGGGCGTGGTCCAGACTCGAAGGTGCCCTCAAGGGCAGAGACTCGTTCTTGCATACCGATGAGACCGTAGCAGCTTCCACTGTTGCGGGTGGTTGGTGAGCCATCGTTGATGATCTCAAGGGCGATGCTATCCCCCTGGTTGGTGGAGGTGACGTCGATGAAGGTGATGCCACGGTTGTGGCGTCGGGCGTTGGTGACGGACTCTTGGGCAATGCGGTAGACGGCGGCCGCCACCGGGCTTGGTACGGAACCGAGGTCGAGGTCCCCCCAGATGGTCACAGTTGGGGTCGCGGTGTTGTCGACAAGGTCGGCGAGACTGGTGGGTGCGACCCGGCGGGCATCACCGTCCGCACTTCGCAGGATGCCGACCATGTGGCGCATCTCCTCGATGGTTAGGTTGGCGAGTTCTTCAACATTTCTCATTGCCACCCTTGCAGCCTCCGGGTTGGTTCCGGAGATGAACTGGGCCGCCTGGGCCTGTACGGCAATGGCCGATACATGGTGGGCTACGGTGTCGTGCAGCTCGCGAGCAAGGTCATGGCGCTCCGCAAGGCGCACCTGGTTCTGTTGTTCTTGAATCAGGCTCGCCCGATAGCGCATGGCCATCGCGAGCGCTGCCAGCGCAACCCAGAAGGCCGTCCCCGCCCAGGGATCCAGCAGACCGTCGCCCAGGGCTAAGGACCCGGCCACCATCGAAATGAAGGCCGCAGTGGCTCCGATGAGAACCTGTTCCAGGGTCGACCAGCGAAAGAGTGCATAGGCCAGCATGGTCAGCGGCATAGCGGTTGCTGCGAGGTGTTCGAAGTTGATGTTGTTGGCGGCAGCGGCGACATCGATCGCGAGGAAGGCTGCGCTGGTAGTCAGAATGACGGGAAGGGGGAAGCGACGCCTCCAGGGGAGGACGGCGACAATGAGGATGGCGCCAAGCGCCTGGAAAGCGAGCCAAGGTCCCGGGTCGAAGACGAGTTCGGCGAGCACAGGTACTCCAAGGAGGACGACCCACAACCAGTCCAGCTTTTGGCGGCCGGGTACAGGACCGCGCACAGAAAGGTTGTGAATCTGCTCTCGTATCAGGTTCCTGATCGTGCTCAAGGGGATAGCTGCTTTTCCGTGTCGCTGGTGTTGGTACTCGAGGCTCTTCGGCCCAAAGCGTATGCCGGAGGGTTCAGCCCCTCACAGAGAATCTAGGAAACCTGTCGGTCTTTCAGCATTGGTCTTTTGGCTAGTACAAAGTCCAGTCCTTAGGCCAATGGCGACTTTTGCCCAACCGACGATGATTGTTCCATGAAGAACTCAGCGGAAGTCCGGCACCTATCGAAACGCTACGACGGCCATGTAGCGGTCGACGACCTCAGCTTCTCTATTCCCACCGAAGGTGTGGTCGGCCTCATTGGTCCCAATGGTGCCGGCAAGACCACCACGCTCAAGATGCTACTCGGTTTGGTCAGGCCAACTGGTGGAGTCATCCAGCTTCTGGACGCCACGGTGGGAGCCCCCGGTTGGGGAACAGTACTCAAGCGGGTCGGCTCCATGATCGAAGAACCCCCGATCTATGACCGGATGACGGCTCGTCAGAACCTGCGTTATCAGTCGTTGGCCGTGACTGGTCGGGTGGACGATCAGCAGATCGATGAGATCCTCAAACTCGTCGATCTTGTTGATCGCGCCGATGACCGGCCTCGGGCCTATTCGCTTGGCATGAAGCAGCGTCTGGGCATCGGTATCAGCCTCATCGGGAACCCCGAGCTTGTCCTGCTGGATGAACCAGCAAATGGCCTGGACCCAATGGGAATCATTGATATTCGCAAGCTTCTGCGTCGTCTACCTGAGAACGGTACGACGGTTCTTGTCTCTTCTCACCAACTGGCCGAAGTACAACAAGCCTGTGACAGGTTGATCATTTTGGCTAACGGGCGTTTGGTCACTCAAGGAACCGTGGATGAGATTCTTGGTTCCAGTACCAGCCACGTATTCCGGGTGTCCCTGGCCGAGATGGAGATAGAACGAGGACTGGAACTCTTCACCAAGCTTGGCCACCGGGTTGAAGCCGCCGGGCCAACCTCCCTGATGGTCGCTCCGCCGGCCGAAACAGGTGGTGACATGATCAACCGATTCCTGGTTGAAATCGGGATCTTTGCCTCTGAAATCACCAAACCAACCGTGTCACTAGAAGATGCATTCCTCGATCTGGTGAGAGCTCAACCCGTGGCTCAAGACGTGTCCACTATCCAGACCCTCAACCAGTTGAACCCGCAAGGAACCCAACCATGATTCGTACCGAACTATTCAAGATTCGTCACCACCGCACCCCGCTGGTGCTGGCCGCTTTGTACTCGGCCTTTGTATTGATTGGCCCGGTGTATTTCCTGTTACGACCATCAACAGATCCTTCCGCCTATCTGGACGTGATGTTCGGGATCTACTTTGTTGCTGGATCAATCCTGGCCGCCATCTTCGGCTCGTGGATCGTTGGCAACGAGTACAAACAAGGCACCCTCCGACGGGTCTTGGCCACCGATGCTCGTCGGTCACATCTTCTGGCAGCGAAGCTGGCCGTCGGAAGTGTCGTAGCCATTGCCGGGTTGGCCGTTGTTGCCGCCATCGGTATCGGTGGAGCTGCTGCCAGTGCGGCCATCAACGGCCCCAGCCTGGACTACACCGGCCTGCTTCGCACGACCCTGTCTGTCGGATTCCCATCCTTCGTGACCTTCCTCGTTGGTTTCGGACTCAGCATTGTCACCCGTAGCAATACCTACGCCATCATCACCACCATGGGCATCATGTCCATCTTTGGTCAGCTCCTCACCCTCATCCCCAGGTTCGGCAAGTACACACCGGCGGCGGTAACAAATCAGGTTTCCAGATGGATCGAGGATGCTTCGACAGTTGGCGAACTCGGCAACTCCACCGCGGTACTGACCCTTGCTCTGATGCTGGGTGGACTGGGTGTCGCCAGTGTTGGCTTCTTCAACAAGCGAGACGTCTAGGCAGTCTCGGTCGTTGGACGGTCTCAACCGTGAGTCGGCCGTTGGCGTGAGGCTAAATCAACCAGCAAGCTGTGCCGTGACCAGGAACTGACAGGCACCGGCGGCCAAGGTGAAGACGTGCCAGACCTCGTGATACCCGAAGACTCGGGGTACGGGGTCTGGTGATTTACGGGCAAATACGGCGGCTCCAATCACGTACATGAGTCCGGAGCCAGCCAACAAGAAGGCGCTGCTTAACCCAACGGTGGTTGCCAGTTGAGGAACGGTCAGTAGGGGCAAGAAACCGAGCAGGGGGAAGAACCAGGCGCAGGGATCGTTGTCGGAGGTGAGCCGAGTCATCTTCAGGCCTGTCCCCACCAGGGCCCCGGTCCAGGACAGGGCCAGCAGGACCTTCCCTCTTGTTCCGCCAGCTCCCAGGAGTGCGATTGGTGTGGTTGCTCCGGCGATATGGATGAAGATCATGGAGTGATCCAACCGCCGCATCCAGAAGCGGGCCAGGACACTCTGGGCCAGCCGGTGGTAGCTGGCGCTGGTGATGAACATGAGGCTCGATGACAGGGCGTAGACCATGACCTCGAGGCGAGCGTCGGGCCGGGCGACCCCGAGAACCAGGTATAGGCCCAGGGGGAGAGAGATCAGACTGCCAAGCTGGTGGAAGCGCCCTCGCAGTGTTGGTCGTACTCCATAGATCGGGTGGCTACGGGGGATCTGGATACCGGGAGCTGTGCAATCGAAGACGGGGTTGAGGACGAGCGCTGCCATAGCCGCACAGTAGGTAGATCGCCGACCCTCAGAATCGGGGCTATCCCCGTCGTTTGCTGAAGCAGTTCGGGGTTGACGGCGGCCGTCTGGATGATCATTGTTGAGTTTGGGAGCGACTAGTACACGGCCATGCCCGTGATTGAAGCTGAGCTCTTCGATGGAGTACGCATCGTTGGTGGCGCACCATTCCGGGGCGGCGCCAGCGAGGACATCGTCTTCACGATGACCGGTGGTGCCTACACCTCCTTCATCGGGCTTGCCCGGACCGATGGGTGTGAGCTTGAACGGCTTAGCAACGAAGACGGCCAGGGAAACCCATTCTTTGAGGGTGGCTTTGCTACCTACAACTTGGACGGTAAGAGATTCGTCCAGTTCCCGAGTGACGGCACGGTCTTGACGGTTGAAGAACTGCAAGCCGTTGGCACCTTTGAGTGCTTCGGACTCAGCCTCTAGCTTGAGGCTCTATTCGATGGCTACCCAGAGTGAGCGGCTTCTAGCGATACAGGTACCGTCCTCGGAGAATGCTGCTGATGCACCGGCACGCTTTCGGCCATCCCAGCCCGACGTCACTCCCCAGGCCACCAGGGCGTAGGTCTCGTTCGGCTTGACTGCTTCAGAAACCTCGACCGCGTATTGCACGGTGAAGGCAGGACGGTTGCCGCCCTCGTAGCCGACGTACCAGGCGGCGGTGCAGTCAAGGGCCGCCCAGAGTACGGCTCCATCAACCGAGCCGTCAGCCCCGATCGCCCAGTCTGGGGCTCTCCAATCGGTGGCGTAGCGCCCATCGGCGAGAGGCCCAGCCTGCACGCCCATTGAGTCATGCTGGGTCCCGCATGAGAAGCAGTGGGGGACAGGGTGGTCGGAGTCACTTAGGGGAAACCGTTGACGGGCAGCCCTGGCTTCCTCGATCGAGATGGCGCTGGTAGAGCCAAATTCGGGGTCCCAGCGTTCGGCCTCCATGATGACCGTTGGTGGGCTGGTGGCCGGATCGATCAGGCGCCAACGATCTGGTACCGGGCCGTTGTCGACAGTGACGACGGCCAGATCCACGTCCAGGGGAATCGGGGCTCGGATGGCGACTGTTGCGGGCTGGCCGATGATGTCGATCATACGAGCCGTTGTCCAACCACCTTGCCCGGACCCAGTGGGACCCTGGAACCAGTGGGGGACACGTACGGTTGACATGAGCCGGAGTTTACCGGCCACCAGTGTTCGGTCGCCGGATCAGGAAGTGTCGGGCCGATCGGCATAGTTGCCGAACCACAACATGCTCAGCCCGCTAATGCCATACGAGTCTGCGGAAAACCTTACGTGGTATCCATACTTCGCCGTCTTCTCGAACCTCCTGGGAGGAATCCCATTCCTTGAGCGAACGTTGGACATGGATGTGCGACGACAGAAGGGAATCGCGTAGCCCACGATGGGAGGTCCCGCTGCGGGTCCCGGAATTGGAGGTGATCGTCATTTCGCAGACTATGCCATTGTTCTACGGATTCGGGCGCTGGGCTTTGATGATCTGGCCGAAGGAACCGTCTACCCCGCCCTCACCCGAATGGAAAAGAAGGGTCTACTGGCGTCTCGTCTGGTCCCTTCCGATTCTGGCCCGGCCCGCAAGTACTACCGCCTCACCAAGGCCGGACGGGCAGAGTTAAGCCGGGCGGTTAAGTATTGGGCAGGATTGAGGTCCAACATCGATCGGGTCATGGCTGCCCCCGATACCCGGCTCAAATCCACCACCAGCTAGGGAGGGAAATGCTGTGAATAGCAAGAGTTTTGTACGTTCAGCCATCAGTAGAGTCCGCATTGAGTGGGCCGTGGTGCGCTACGACTTCTGGCTTGACCTGAGGTGTGTGCCGGGTCGGGAGCGAAGGCCGCTTCGCCGCGAGCTCCGGGCCAATCTTCTTGATGCCTCCGCGACCGTTGGGATAGACAAGGCCCTGGCTGGGGTGGGGAGCCCTCGGACACTGGCTATCACCGCGGCAACCGATGAGATCCTGACCTCTCGCTGGGTAGCGGGTGCCATGGCCGCCCTCACTGCGTCCCTCGCTTTGGTTCTCCTATTCCTCTTCATGAGTCTCTACTACACTGAAGGGGTTCTGGACTCGGGAATAGTGGGGCAGACCTCGTCAAGCTTGTTCCCATTCATCGGTTCTCGGGTCACCGTTGACAACAGCGAATCTGGCTTCATTGTCGAGGGCCATCCCGGCCTCCTGCCTGTGGTGGTGGCGATCCTGACGTGGCTCGCCGTGGCCCGGCCATGGCGGAGGCTCTGGTCCCGGGCCGAGCCCCTTGTCATTGGGTAGCAGCCGGAATCTCTAGCCTGGTTCGAGGGTTCTCACGAGGAATAGAAACCACGAATAGGTTCGAAGAAGAACAGCTCTTCGTCTATGTCCGTGATCCCTATGTCCGGGTAGATGTGATCGAGCCCAGCAGGCATGTCGAGGTCACGATCAGCGGCACCTTGGTGGTCGCCACCGACCGGGTTCGCTAGCTTCCTGGCCGACCCATCAGATTCCGAGGACGCCGACCAGTACCGGAATCAGGCTGGTGATTGCTGTCCGGTGTTTTCTTGATGCCTTTCACGAC
>JAUTBV010159554.1:0-10144 GCA_032361325.1 Lepetodrilus fucensis | reverse complement strand
TTTATCTCTATAGATACCACCTAACTACACCACAATAGATAACAGTGTGGTATTTATCTCTATAGATACCACCTAACGATACCACAATAGATAACAGTGTGGTATTTATCTCTATAGATACCAAGAAATTGCACTTTGCTATGCCTACATTTAGAAATGTTTGGGACCACACTCCCAGACCACACCAGATAACATTGTGTTCTGTAGACACCAGGAAATCGTATTTCAAAATGTCCTGTGCTTAAACTTAGGTGTTAAAATCTGTCAATAGCTTTACCGATGGCAGGAAATCATATTATATAATACCGAAATTTTGAAATTTCAGGGAGCATACCACCCAGACAACACTAAATAACTGTGTTTTTTTCTTCTATCTATTGATGCCAGGAAATCGTACTTTGTTATTTCGATATTTTCGGGAGCATCTATACTATATAAAGTGTGCTAAATATAATACATGTCGTTCAGTAGATATACCAGGAAATCGTATTTTATTATACTATAGTATATCTTTTTTTCCGAGAGTGCGCCTCAGTCGGAACCAATACATACATAATAGTAATCGATATGAAATATTCATACCTATTTGATATATGCATCTTAGTACATTTATGTTAACATATAACATGAAGGATACTTATTTCACGAATATGCCTACTTAAAAAACAGGCTTACAGTCAAATCGAAGTGGGTCGGAATATTAACAGCTAGTATCGGAACCTAAACCACGATAAATGAATACAGTTGCTGTTCAAGTATGACTTCTGAATATCAAGCAATGCGTGGTACCATAGCAGTGTAATTGTGGCATGACCAATCCCATTTTGCTTCCGACGGGCCTGTACTAGTATGTTGCCAAAGAGGGCTGCGGGATTTCTAAAATTGCATTCTAAAGACCAAAACAATATTTGTAGGCAGCCTAAATTATTGTGGTCTGTCGCTAGCGTTTGAGCACATACCTTTTGTTTTTCAAATGAATATTCTACAAGCATGATAAAGCACACGTATGAATGCGAGGGAATAGGAGACTGGAGTCCAAACAAGATCTCAACAACTGCATACTGTAATTCTTTTACGTTGGCTTCTTTCATTTTCTGCATTATTGTACACTTTTCCACACATAAAATCATCCTTCGTAATCTTGAGACAGGTTTTTCTATTTCAATGTTCCAATCATTAATATTGTAGGATTTACGGATTCTTTCATTACTGTACATGATTCCAATTGCTCTTTATTCGATTAAAGAAACACTACATGTATATCAGGTCACATTTTCACAGAACAATCATAGCACTACGAGAGTCATAACTCCATGCGTATACCTATACGATTGTTCCGTGGAACGGGCCCCAGATACAAAGAGAATCTCAGCCTAACAGGTTATAGTTGATAAAGGTAACGTAAATTACAAGGCTTTGCTGATCGTTTCTTCTTATATTGTAATTAGGATTCCATAGAGAAACAGCAAAATTAATAGCAAATTTTAGGATAATGTTTTTAATATATATTTACAAATACACTGTATCAAAATTCAATACTATAATATCCAGTAAGTAAAGAGAGCACAGTTCATAGCGGGTCAGACTACAAATCCATTAGTTCAGGTTTGAATCAAGATCCTAGTATTATTTTCTCAATTGGTACCATCTGTGACAGAGCGCTATAGATACAAGATGAGATTTTACACAGTATAATCTGTATTCTATTGAGTAGCAACATTGGTCTATTTATGGTGGGATCTACGACAATTAATTAATCTGAAATAGCTGAGAATTACGAGACCAATGAACCACAAATAACTCAATTATAATATCTTTGTTGGAACCCTATTAATCTGGTAGTACATGCATGTCCATTTTTCTTTGTGACAAAAGATTGGGCCTTGAAACAGAATTAAAACTCGAACATCTTGAGTTTGTAGTCCAATACACCACTGATGTGCTATTATGCTGGCCCTGTGCAATATACATGTAATAAGCAAATGGATAGCAAAATGACCCGGGGCCAGTTGTATGAAAGTGCCATTAACTAATGACGTCATTAGCCAATATTCCTGCATTGACTTTCAATGTTAATTAACCTTCTCCCTGCTGAATAAAATCAAAGTGTTCTATTTCTGCATGTGATCGGGCAGCTTAAGTCGACTTCAGCAGGGAGAAGGTTAATGTAAATGATGTTTAATGACATGTTAATGGAGCATTAGTGTTTCATACAACTGGGCCCAAGTCAGCAAAATCACTATAAATTTGTTATATCCCTTGCACGATGCATGTGAGGCCCGATTTGGGTTCTGCATAGGACGTTACATACATTGGGAGTATATTGCAAGGCACATACAGATCTGTTATAAAATATATTCAAGTGGAATGCAATCATTGTGAACTTCTTATTTGCGTATTATGACCAGATATCCAATGACTCGTATAACATTAGGGCTGCTTGGTTTGTCATAAAGCGGCTAGCCGCTTTGAAAGATGCGCACACATCAGCCAGAGCTGGAAGTACCTTAAACAGAGAACGCCAAACCTAGCCAGTCTGGCAAAAGGAACGTCACTATCCGGAGTATATTGCAAGGCACATACAGATCTGTCATAAAATATATTCAAGCGTAATGCATACATTGTGAACTTCTTATTTGCGTATTATGACCAAATATCCAATGACTTCAGTTAACATCATAAATGCCCTGGGCTCTCGTGCAAGTGTCAGGTAATCACGACATCAACGTTAGCAATGGTATAGTGTACGGCTAAAGTTGGATTTACGAATACTTTGGAGGCGTAGCATTTTGCATGGAAGAGTCGTGGGCCCTGTTGCTCACAACACTTTAGCTGCAGTTGATTGCAAACACTTAGTGGCAAGTATGTTTACATGAAACACTTTTTATTGCTACAAAATCAGTATTAACTGATTGAGTGAGTATGGAGTTTGGTCGCTTTGGGTATCTATAACCTATTTGCGAGGAGTATTAGCTAATCAGGTCGCGATTTCTCGAAGAATCAAATTTGAATTTGAGGTATTTCTCAGCTGAGATTTCTCGGTGCTGTAACCTGAGTAAAAACTCAAACCCAGCTGAGATTTTACTCAAGATACAGCACTGAGTCAATGGGAGCAATCTCAGCTGAGAAAAACCTCAAACTCAAGATTGTTTCGAGAAATTGGGGCCGGATTCTCAAGTATTGTAGCGATGAACATGTTTCATGCAATGGGCTTTCACTTGGACTGTAGTTGGGTCCCTAACATTTCACTTACAATCAATTGGAGCTACAAGTGTTCTGAAGAACAGGCCCTGGAGCCTGAACACAATACAGGTATAATTGTGATAGTTGTAGCAATGACGTCATTGCATGCCAGGATCAGAGCTGGAGGCAGATTGTCTTGGCTTCCGTGAAGAATTCGATGGAATCCTTAGCTCCCTCTCTCCCTGTTCCGGATTCCTTCATTCCGCCAAAAGGCATGTTCAGATCTCGGATCAGCCAGCAGTTGGCCCAGACAGTACCTGCCTAAAAGTGTTTAAAGAAATGTTTGGTTAGGACATATAAAATTAGTTTATCGCTTTCGCAAACAGTCCCCTATCAGATGTAAAAAGTGCTAGTGGCCTTTTAAAAATATTCATAAAATGAAATCGTGCTTCTTCTTTATACCATATCCTGTTTATGTTTGTGAATTTTTTTTTTTTTAATACTGGTAGTTTTTGTTCAATATTTATTTTAACATGTATTTATCCACAATTTAAAAAATATATAAATTAATACCTATAATTAATACTGTAGTTTCATCCAACAATTTACGAGCTAAACGATCAATGTTTGTAGAGTGTTCTACATCATTATTTGTGGTTTCGCACAACCCAAATTAACAGTAAACTCACATTAATCTTCTGAGAAACTCTGTGAAGTCTGCTGACGTCCTGCGTCCAGACAGTGGCAGCCAGACCATACTTCACGTTATTTGCTCTCGTGATTACCTGCAAAAATAAACCCAATTCAAGACTGGTACTGACAAATCAAAGAAGCCTGCATTTTCTGCATGTTCCACTGGTTTTCAATATTCTCATTTTTTTGTTATCTCTATTTTAAAATTAAAAATCGCGAGATGAAACATAAATAAAACCGGAAAATATTGAAAACCAGTGGGACATGCAGAAAATGTAGTTTGTTGCCCAATATCCTTGTGTAGTCAAATCAAATACTTTCAGGTAAAATACATTTGACCATGAAATATGTCAATAAACCGTGCTTGTATGTCTTTAATATCACAAAAAGACAAGATAATCCTTTATTGAGCAGTTTCTTCCTAAAGTGATTATTGTTCTTAAAGTATCAAGAAAGAATGGTTGCCCATGCTGTCACTTCCCTCTGCTCCCTTCCCACATTAAATGGATATTTAAGTGTACAAACCTCCTCCTCAGTATCAAAAGGCACTATACAGACTACAGGGCCAAATATCTCCTCCTTCATCAGTCTTGAATCGTCGGTTACGTTGGTGATCACGGTTGGCCGCATAAAGTAGCCCTGGAATATGCATTTTTAATCAAATTGTTCAGTATGTTTGCCATGACATTATTTCCAGAAACATTGAAATTAGAAAACATATCTACTTGTAATCCAGTAAGGAAAGAGTTAATCAAAAGCGAAACAAATGTTTTTAATTTTCTCACATTTTTTAGATTTTCAGGAAGATCAAGCTGGTCCACTCCATCCCCACATTTGACCTCTGCACCCTCCGACCTTGCTATTGACACATAACCTTTGACCTTCTCCAGGTGCTGCTTGCTGATCAGAGCTCCAGTAAACGTGGAACTGTTAGCTGGGTCTCCTACCACAAGGTTTCTGCAGGGTAAACGCAAATCAAAGTTGATAGTTGTCGCAGTCTCTACAGAAAATCCCCGAGCTGTTACATCACGTGAGAAACTATTGTTTACGTTCATATTTATATAAAGTATTTATGAGCAAACTTTGTTTAGGCTCTCCTTTTTGAAAATTATCGGGAAGAAATGGATTTTTAGTCAATTTCAGTATACAGTTGGATGCTATAACACAGGGTGCATATCAGTGTTATATTGAGGGCATACTGTATTAAAGGCATACTATCACTATAAGTTGTCGTTTTTGATAGAATTGGAATTACAAATACAAAGTAAAACCCAATATACCCATTGTGACACTGTTACAACTTATAATGTCATGTCAAGCTACGGACATCAAATAATATTAGCATTTACACATGTATGGTGTTGATTTACATTCTAACAGTTTTCTCATGACACACAGCAATTTCTTTAACTATCGAAATACTTGCTTCGCCTTCTGTACGAATCTGTTGACAAAGTCCTGGTAGATTGGTTTCTGGACGAACACTCGACTGGTGCAGAGACAGATCTCACCCTGGTTCATAAAGCAGGATCTAGGCATAAAATAATAAATTACGATTAATATATCTTTCTTTGTACCTTAATATTGAAAACAAACAAATGAAATAACAAATCAAAGGTAATTTTTGCAACATATACACAATTTTGCATATAACGAAATATTTAGGATGAGGTCAAAGGTCAGGGTCAAAGGTTTAAAAATGCCAGATTCTTTTTACAGACCTATATATTGACTCTTCTGAAGAACACTTGATATGATGGCACCAGACATGAACACATTCAATTAATGAGTGAGGCTCGCATTGTTAAGGGAGCTTTACAATATGTAATTATTTGGGAATTTGTCATTACCGTCAGTATATGAATTATTTCCGTTACCTGATGGTAGTGTCAATGCATTTGTCCATGTTGGTATCGCTGAATATGACAGCCGGGTTTTTACCTCCGAGCTGAAATCCATCCCAAACCAACAAGTCATTAGTTACTAGTCAATTATTGATAACATCACTGCAGAAATCTTTCACCCATATATATGCAACTCTTTATCATTGAATAGTCAGTCACCATAATGATGTCTTGCAGTTAAAAATCTCAGTGATAACTAAGTTGCTATACAGACATTGAGAGTATTTTACATGCACACATGACTTTAAAATATACCCCTTCCCCCTCAACACCCCCTACACACACATACCTCACCCGCTCACCCCAACCCTCCTTAACATTTAGCAAAAGGTTGTAACTTTCCACTGACAAACCACAGACATTGATGATCTTTTTCAATTAAAGTGTGCCTTTAAGAGACACCTCTTCCCCCTCGAATTGTAATGAACCCTACTGCATGCATTTCCCACCTCCAATGACAGCTTCTTGCAGAATGGAGCTGCAGACTTTCTCAGTTTCTCTGCAGTGACGGTGCCGCCTGTGAAGGAGATGAGAGGGATGTCTGGGTGGGTGACGATGGCCTCGCCTGCCTTGGGACCCAGACCAAACACGAAGTTGATCACCCCGTGAGGCAGTCCTGTGAATACATTGAGAACCAGACCCTGAGTTCGTAGCTATAGAGCTGGGGTGGGTAGTAGCGCAATGGCAGAAGGTTAGGACTTTGGAGCCAAAGGCCCTGGGTTAATATCCTGTCCAGTCGCCACATTTTTTCAAAATCTGAATAGAATCAAACATCCCATTCGTTATGGACAAATGGACACAAAAACAAACCAAAATTCAAAATGGTGTCTGCTCAAGTCTCCATATTTTTTACCTGCCTCGTTGAAGACCTCGGCCAGTTTGTAGGCAGAGACTGACGTCATCTCGCTGGGCTTGGCGACGACAGTGTTGCCAGTGACGATGGCGGGCGCCAGTTTGAAGCTGAGGAGATACAGAGGGAGGTTCCAGGGACATATGAGACCTGCCACACCCACCGGCTGCTTGAGTGTGTAGTTGATAGCGTTAGCCCCATCCAGCAGTGTGGATCTGAAGTGTTGCCAAGTGACAAGTTAGCTGGTGTGTAAGGCGGGTGGTAGTGCAGTGGCAGAACAGTTGGACAAAACTTTGCATTAAGTATGAAATCCTATTAAATAGAAATTGTCTCAATGCCAGGACTAGTTACATCTTACATCATATAAAAAGAAAAAGTGCAAATTATTGTATAAAGTGGTGATACTATTGCAATAACTTTTTGTATTACGGTAAGTAATAATGGCAATTTGTCACAAAATTCTAAAAGACATGCAATTGGTTACTCTATCACTTCAAATACTTCATTCTTGTTTTCGTCAAAATATCTCATATATTACTTCAGTACAGTGTTTAAAAAAAGCATGTAAACATACTTATTCATATCGTGCAAGATGCATGACGCAAAGAATCTGAAGTTATAAACAGCTCTAGGAATGTCCATGGTACGAGCCAGCCACACTGGTTTTCCCTGGTCACGAGACTCCAGTTCAGCAAACTCCTCCAGGCGAGATTCCAGGATATCTGCAATTTTCTGAACAATTCTGGACCTCTCCTGGACGGGTGTTTGGGACCATCTGAAAACCGAATTTACAATATTATGGAATATACAGTAACACAAAATGTGACCAATTCTGAAGAAAGTCTGGGAACTTGGTAATTAACAACAAAATGATTAAATAATAAATAGAAAAGGTAAATATGTATTGATGTTAGTGTGTGTGTGTGTGTGAATGTGTGTGTGTGAGAGTGTTTGTGCGTGTGTGTGTGCGTTTGTGTGTGTGTGTGTGTGTGTGTGTGTGTGTGTAACAACATTGTATTTTGGAATAATGCATGACAGCATTGGCTAAATAATTGACTAAAAAGTATATTTAGATCTTGTCAGAGCATCTGAGAACTTTCTGCTAAGCCTGGGCCAACTCACTTGATAAATGCATTTTTAGCAGCAGTGACAGCTTGGTCCACTTCAATCGCCCCGCTGTCGGGTATCTCCGCCCAGACAGCACCTGTCGCCGGGTTGTAACTGTCAATAAAGCTAGAAGCTTCTACAAACTCGCCATTAATAAAGTTTTTAACACGTAGAAGTGACATGTCGATGAAGAAGACGTCTAGTTGATGCTACGTTGAGCTATTCAACAAAACACAACTCTGCACACAAGCGGCCTTGACACTGGGTTCTGCTTCTGGATTGGTTGAAAACGTGGGTGTGTCTTCATTCTCATTCAGAACCTCTCGCACATTTCCGTGAAGAGTGTACGATCCCGATGTTTTCCGAGTCCGAGTAAGAGCAAATTTCAACAGACTCAAGGTCGGGAGAACGATGGCAGCTCGTCGTGTTATAACAGAAGGTTAGATAAAGTTCTAATTGGATCCTGTGTTTTAATTGTATTTAATTGCTGTCTTGTGAAATAATGTGAGTCTATGAAACTATGTAGGGTTGCTGTGCGATTTGGGACAGAAAGTCAATAGCACGAAATTAGGGGACATCAGATTTATCATTTTGTTGAAAGTACTGTAGACTAGTGCATATTTTCATCATATATTATTTTATATTGCCCATTATGTGGCATATTGAGATTAGGTGGAACCTGCATTTTTCCTCTTTGGTTGCTAAATAGATTATTTAGAAATTATCTAGATCTGCATTGAATCAATGAACTTACACAGGTCAGATGATAGATAGGTTGCAAAGACAGTCAAATCAAACCGTGTGAGCGTACATGCAACACAATTCGCAACCACAGAGATCACATGAAAGTTCTACACATATTACCAATCAATCTAGACATGTCATACAAGTGATCGACCCGTGTGAACGATACTAACAAATAAATATATATTTTAGGATATACTCATGCCGATATGGTGTGATTATAGTAATGATTATAAGGTCATCAATCCAAGGTACCAACTGGTTTAACACATATTTAACTGTCCAGAAAGAAACGCTGATCTAGTTCTCTAACATACTCTAATGTGTCTATGGTAAAATAAATAATAACATTGTGAAGCTGGAGTAATCAAACACAAACTATTCTGTATTTTACATTACAGTTCCTGCCTGGAGGAAGTCTCTGGCTAAATGGGCGTATAACCTTTCCTACTTCCCTCAGCTTGGTAAGTTCAGCAGCATGTATGCGACGCACTGCTGGCAACCTACTGTTTAACATTTTGGACCTTTGGTGCCTTTGCTGCTTGCCCTGACTTGCTCTGTGGGAAAGTAACTCAGAATGTTATTCTAAAGCCTTGAAGCAGCAGCCACTTAACAAGGTCTAAAAAGAAAAATCGAAAAACTAAATACAGATGACATGTGGGTGATATATTATTGACAATCAGACATGATAGATGCATGCTTCTCTGAACTTTGAAATCTTTGCCAGGCTAGATGTCAGTGTGCTCCAGTCACAGTCACATGTTCTCTACAGATAAATGTGATTGGATCCTCAAACTCACATAATATTGCCATCAGTTAATTTTTTTATTTATGAAGTGGAATACTGCAGTAATGAAAATGTATAAGAGGGAATTGTGGCATGAATAATAATCAGATAGCGCTAGCCCACTGTAATGTAATTCACACAACATTACAGGACTCGTCCGAGACGACATCCTCCATGAGAATGATGCGGTGAAGGAGGCGATCCGACGTCTCCCCAAGGACGTGTACGATGAGAGGACGTACCGTATCTCACGCGCTCTACACCTCTCCAACAAGAAGCACGTACTGCCCAAGGAAGAATGGTCACAGTATGAAAAGGTACTACTAGCATTGGATTGGTATTCCGTGTTTGAAATTAAGAAAATAATGTCATTCTCCATATGCCCAATGTTAATGGAGGTCAAATCTGTAATTTTCAGGGGGGTCAAACACATACCTTTAACATTGCAGATTTTCAAATGACCCCTGGACTCTTTATAAATTCGAACACTGGTGTCAGTAACCATCTCAACCATGATATTGGGGGTATTCACAGATTAGACATTATTAAAAAAAATATATATATTGCCTCGTCTGTTGATATGATTATAGTTTGGCACGAAATGAATTAGGGGTGCCACAATTCGCCTATCTTGCAATACGATACGTATCACGATACCAGGCTGATGATACGATAAAAAAACTTAATTTTCTTATTTTAAAGGCATA
Source organism: Lepetodrilus fucensis (assembly GCA_032361325.1). NCBI lineage: Eukaryota > Metazoa > Mollusca > Gastropoda > Lepetellida > Lepetodrilidae > Lepetodrilus > Lepetodrilus fucensis. Next base: position 169 of record JAUTBV010159554.1, on the reverse strand, counting down.
ATATCACAGTTGATAGACCTGTATAATCAGACAAAAGAATTTCGATCTGAGACTAATTACGCTTGATTTATCCACCCAAAAGTTGTTATTCGGTGATGTACTTATCCCCCAGCACTCGATAGTTATAAAACAAATCATATTTTATATTAAATAGGGGAACATTCCGCTA
>JAUTBV010159532.1:0-10146 GCA_032361325.1 Lepetodrilus fucensis | reverse complement strand
GAGCAAACAGAGTTATGTCCCTTTGCATCTATTATAAAGAGCCGTTGGCCGTATTTGATTTAAACCCGACTCTAAGAATCGCAGAGTAGTTGCAGTGAAGATTTGTAAAACACACATATTTCCATACACTGATAGATAGAAGAGTTGCACAATTGCAACGCGCTATCTACGACCCTACTCGGGCAGGATCTAATATTTAAATTCCGCACATATGATTGGCTGGCATAATGTAATGCATATTCAGTAGCACTATTCTTGTACTCGTTATATTTTTGGACTTCGGAAAATCCACTTAGATGGACACATAAGCCAGCTAATCACGTGTCCGTAATTCAATTATTAAGTCCCGCCCGTGTAGGGTCGTACCTTAGAAAGTTATATGTATTTGATAGCGTGTTGCAACCCTTCTATCTATCAGTGTATGGAAATATGATGAAATTTAGAATTGGTATGTTTTTAATAACTGAAATGCAAATTTATGTATTATTAGTCCAACAAACGTAGATATTTTTTATGATTATTTTTATTACGTTTGTAAAAAAAGGTTTTGACTGGTTTTGATAAGTCAGACGTAGATCTACTGGCTCCGCTCTACATTTCCCTGTGAATTTAGCGACTAATTTGGGAGCCATGGCGACCTAATTTTGCATTTGGCTAGTGTTTCTGGCTATGCAGGAGGCAAATGGCTCCTTGGAAAACATTGTAATTTTGAGGCCTGTGTTTAATTTTTACAAAATTAGAAAAAGAAAAAGAAAAGAAGTTATTTATTTACTCACCATTGAGCAATTTGATGGCTTGCAATGCATCTTCTCTTGTCTTAAAGTGAACAAATGCATAGTCCCTCAGTTTCTTCACTCTTTCAATAATGTTCTCTTTGGAAAGGGCTTTCTCAAATACTTCTTGGATGGTGTCCTCACTTGTGTTGAGCATAAGGTTCCTCACATACAAGATTCTAACCTAAAAGTTAAAAAAATATTAAATTGTCATACTCTTTAGTGCTGAAATACAGAAGTTCTGCAAGGTAATGAATATTATTAACAATGATATCATATCTAAATATTATAGATCATCAAGTCTAAACCTGTAATTTGTAAAATATATATTAAAACGTTGACCATGACCTTTTGTTTTCATTAACAAAACAGCTGACCTTTGTATTTTTTTTATTCATTCAGGTGGCATAATCGGTAATGTTTTTGTTTTTTAATACAATGTTTTCTTGTAATACATAATATTGATAATAATGAGAACTAACTAACTTCCTCGAGTGAACGAACGTCTGGGTCACGTTGACCTGTTTTTACGTCAGCGTAAGCACGTGCTTGCTCTTATCAGATGTTAAGTCAATATGCGTTATAAATAGCATTCAACATGGCTAGACTAGATCAAATGAATTATGTTTACCGTAGCCATAATATCTTCGTCAACGTCTTGCTCTGGTTCTGCCCAATCTACTGCAATTTGATGTCCCCACAACTGAATCCTTCCAGGAATCAACTTTCTCCGAGCCATTGCTGCAGCACGATGGCTTTCGTATTCGACGAAGGCGAAACCCCTGTTTTTGGATTTATCCATCGCACTAGGGTACACAATCACATCCACTACTCCTTCCGTCACCTTATTCATCTCCTGCAAGATTTCCTCCCTCTGTTTTGTTTTAGGTATCCCTCCTACGAAAAGTCTGCAGTTGTCAACACTCGAACAAACGCCTAGCAGACGACCTTTGCGGATTTCGAAATTGTTGAGTTCTTTTACAGCGCGTTGCGCATCTTGCCGCTTGCAATACATTGCAAATGCGTACCCTCTATTGGATCCAGAGAAATCCATCATGAGCCTGAATTCATATAATTTCCCAAGTTTAGTGAATACTGGAACTAGTTCGTCCTCATAGCAATCTCTTGGGATTTTTCCAATGAAGATTTCACAACCCCGCGGTGGCGATGGCCCTTCCCATCCGGGTGGAGGGCCACCGTATTTTCTTTGCCCGTTCTCCTGCAACATGGTATATCCTGATTTCTCCATGAGAGCTAGAAGGGCTGCTTCGTTAGGGGCTCCAGAAACACCCTGGGGTAAAGCTTTCTCCAAATCCTTTAGGTCCATGTTGAAGGGTTGACACCCGCGAGTCATTTCAGCTCTGACTACAGTCCGTGTTATCTTCTGCTCACAGTTCTTCCTCGCGCATGCGTTTTGTACCTCACGTGGCAGATTTCTATGCAAATTATGCTTCGCCACGCCCCATTGTTTTACCGAAGGGGGCGTGGCATAAGATAACGGGTGTTGAAATGTACAACTTGCTATAAATTAACCTGTCCATCATTAATTAGTGAACTATACCTTTAACTACGGTGTGAATGAAACAGTTCCAATGTCTCCAAAAGTTATAATAATGTCGTGGCACTGACACTATTAATTACTAATAATTACACATTTGTTGTAACCTCAGAAATAAATATAGAAACAAGTATTTAACAATGTCAAACATGATCTAATATATTGAAACAGGTATCAACTACATCAACATTGTACATGTATGTGATTACTTTTCTATCAAGCTTAGTATATGGCTACTCTCACTCTCTGTACGTTGAGTAAGTAATTATTATTCATCGTCACCTATTGCTGTCCGTTATCGTTGAACCACGGCTAAAATATACACACACCGAATTTCCCTTCAATGACCTACCCTGTGACTGTTAACCCTTGGCTCTTTCAAGTCGACCGATCCTGTCGCCAAACTTTGCGTCGTTGTACAGAGCGTTCAGTTATGGACAAATGCAATATACACTGACAGCCTGTCCCTGTTTGTTTGTTTAGTAATATATATCTGAGAGTGAGTTGATAAACTAAATATATTCTATCGTTTTATCGGGTGTCGCGGGTTAACCAGCGTTCGAGTAGTCGCGAACAAACAAAAGCCATGCGTTGCTGCCCTACAACCAACCATTTTTTTTGGTCGTCTCCATCCCAAATTTATTATTATTTATTATTTTAAAAATGTATATAATTTATGATGGTACCCATGTGTGTTTATAAAGCCACTTGGCAACAATAAGAACTAGCGCAGGTTGCGACAGTCGTGTACATATATTTATGAATAACTTGTTTGGATCTTGCGGAAAAAACAATTTAAGTATCCCCCCCCCCCCCCCCCCCACAAAGAAATACCCGCGTGCGCGCACACACACATAGATACAAACATTTCCCCACCCCCATCCCAAACATAAACCATCCCCAAACATGTTCACAGGCAAAATAACGGTATCGTTAAAGGCATACCACTTTATTTCTGTGATTCTTGGTGTGTGTGTGTGTGCGCGCGTGCGTGCGTGAGTGTGTGTGTGTGTGTGTGTGTGTGTGTGTGTGTGTGTGTGTGTATGCGGTGGATTTATCCGTTAATAAGATGCTTCCTCACGATTTTAACCTGCAGACCTGTGCCAATCGACCACATCACAACAATCAGAGTCCCTTCATCATGCGAAGTCAACCATGGACAATTTATCCACACAATCCACACGCAGTCAACTTTCGCCATCATCACAGGATATATATTTAGACCATGTCATGAAATTATTTCCCATTTTTGGCTATATTACTTTGAATAATCGTTTAGAAAGATCACACGTTTGTATATGCCTACAACATGTGCGCGTATACATATCTCCCTAGTCCACTTAATGAATATATAAGTTATACCCTTTTTTTGTGTATATAATGTAACTGTGCCCTATTGATATTTCTTAATGGCATCTAAGAGTAAGAAGCGGCAAAATATCAATACGGGTACAAATAAAGCTACTACTACAATTGAGTGAGTGAATATAGAGTTTAACGTCGCTGCGGGAATCTTTCACCCATTTGCGACGACTACTACTACAACCGGAGTTTGTCAGAACAGAACCTTTTATTCACCCAGGCTGCTAACTTCGGCAAATGAGGTACGACTATAATAAATCGGTAATTGCTAAGAAGTTCAAAACCGCGTTTGCGATGCAATTGCCAATGACATCCAGAAAACGCAGGCCATCCGTCATGTGCAGTGACCCTTGGTCTATCCACATGCAGCAGTACGTGCAGGTTTACTGCAACATTCAGTAGGCCTACGCATGTTGCGATTTAATGTATACTTTCGGGTAAAACACGTTTGACCATGAAATATGTCAACAAACCATGGTTGTATGCCTTTAATGGTAACTAGTATGTTCCTCGAGAACGTTATTCAGGGGAGGGTACAGAGCGTTTCAAGTGAGATGGGGGTGGGGGTTGGGGGTTGGGGTGTGCAGTTGGACTTGGGCCGGGGTGTGGGGAGCGATGAGCAAGAGGAGGGTGTGCCATTTTGGCGGCACATCTGCTGGCTGCTCAAGTCCAAATTCCTTTGATCTATTTGCCAAAGCCAGTTGACGGAACCTCCATATTCACTCACTCACCAGTTGACGGAACGAAATCGGGATGATAGAGGGTTTCGAAAATGCACGTGCAGGAATTAACTACGTGCTCACAGTTTTATTGTCATTAAAGGCATAGTATCACAGTTGATTGACCTGTATAATGGACAAACGAATTTCGATCTGGGTGTTAATTACGCTCGATTTATTCACCCAAAAGTTGTTATTTACTGATGTACATAGTCCCCAGTACTCAATAGTTATCAAAGTATTAATGTTTTGTTTGAATATAGAGAACGTTCCGCTATTTATCTTGTCTTTGATGCATTATCTGAACTATGAACGAATTGCGAGAAAACGTTAGATGTGCGTATTGTATCATTAAGTCGTACCACTGAGTTATGTCCCCTTGCATAATGTAAGGAAATAATACAACCATATTCAGGTTGTCCATCAGTAGACTACAGGGGGTTGCACTAGTGGAAAGGTTTTTGGAAGTACAAACATGATTTTATGTATGTCAAGTGAATGTATTTTGCAGTTGTAGCTAATAACTAGTCCAAAACAACCATAAGCATCTGTGATATTATGCCTTTAACTCCGCAAGATTGCAAATACAGTATACAGTACTAGCAAATACAGTATACAGTACTAGAAGTACTATTAAATTTTGGCATAAAATTATATAAATTATCTAGGTATTATGGGACGAAAAAAAAAGAATATAAAATAAAACTTCAATTTTCTTCTTGTATTACCAAAATAAAGTACGGAGTGATCAGGTTTTTGGCACAATTAATAAATAACTTGCTTCTGAAGCCAACTATTTGAAAAGACCCCATTCACAGCATTTGGACAATTTATTAATATTTTATTTGGGTCTAGAAACAATATTATTTATCAACTTCAGATCCGTTATGTCTATATTTTCATCCATACAAGTTACCCCGTATGTGAAAAAATATGGTTTGTACGTTCTATTAAGTTTTTGTGATGGTATTTGTGGTGATATATGATATTGAAAGGCATATCCACACGGTTTGTTGACATACATGTATTAAATGAATTACATACTGGAGTCGTGTAGCTATTTCAAACAAGTTTATTTAAAGAATGTTAACATGGTAAAACAGTTTAAAACATTTATCAATACAAACAAGTAAATACTTTATAATTTATTGCGCTATCATTTAATATTTTACACAAGTTAAACAAAAACTAAACAAACAATTTATTTTCTCTCATAATATCGTCTAGTAATGCATCAAATTATTGACAAAGCATACCACAATTAATTTAGTATGGAATAGAAACAACATTTCTAATCTTAGTAAGTTTTGACATTTTTTTAGTAAACAGATAGGCACTGATCCACATGAAAATGCAATTTACTAACAGCTTTGTATCTAAAATAAAAATACATTTACTATACAACAATCTATTAGACTAATTTCAAATATGGATGGAATATTTATCTTCATGGGTAACCTGTAGAGAACGTACACAACACCTATTAGAATACATCTCTTAGGATACACCTAGACTTAGGATACACCTCTTAGGATACAACTCTCTACTGCATGTGACAGTGTTGTAAACTGACCCAGAAAGCACAAAACGTTTTTGAGCACAGTTTCAAATTCAAGCTAACTAACTCCCATACAAAATTTGAGCTTGAACATGAAATCTTGCGCAAAAGGTTTTGTAATCTTGGGGCCTGGGGTACTATATGAAGCCCACAAAGCAAAGATTAATAATCAATTAATGATAATCAAGCGAGATACTTTTTCTTTTTATATAGGTACATGTACATGTATATAAATGTACATTAGGCCTACTACATATTTTGTCTTTCAGTTTTTCCATTTGTCAAAATCACAAATAATGATTTTTTAATATAAAAAATTACTTCTATCCTTCATATACAATCACATTAGTACATTTCCTGTAAAGATCTATCAGAAACTATCAAAAACCACATTAGTACATTTCCTGTAAAAATCTATCAGAAACTATCAGAAACCACATTGCAAAACCTTGCACAGTCAGACCCCGTTATACCGGACACACTTCTGTCCGGACACTTCTGTTTTTGTTAAAATCTGACGGGTAAGCGAAACAACCAGATCATCGGATCAATCATTCATCAATTTAAAGTAAATAGTAGGAAATCCGTATTGGTTAAAAGTTGACCGGTAAGCGGAGAAACCGTTATAACGGGGTCTGACAGTATATTGCTTTGGTTTGAAAGTATTGAAATAGAAAGCCTCTGAAAAAACAGAAATACACAATATTATTTTATGCAAGTTCATTGAAAGTGTTTTACTTAGGAATACTGACAACTGTAGGGCATCTCTGGTTGCCTTCAGCATGGAGAGGGTTAATGGACAGCAGATATTTAGTTGGGAAGCTTTCGATCAAATTTCAGAAGTTGGCTTGAAGAATTGGTTTCCATTCTTATTCCAAGGCATCTGCAAGTTCTTGAAGAGTACTTGGAGCCTGTAGACATTTGGAAATTCTTCCTTATTACAAAAATATTAACCTAAATTCTTGTCCAAACAGCTTACTGAGCAATAATTAATTTTGTCGAGTACGTTAATATTCAATTCAGGAGCAGTTTCAGATAGAATGGAGAGTGACAGTTGGTTTACCAACATGTTTTTTTTTTAACCATCACCATTCATAATTAGATACAGGCACTGCTTTTAATGGCATCTCCAGGTGCCTCCAGCATGTAGAGAGTTAAAATATATTGTATATATCTATCCATTTTTGTATGTTTATTTATTATTATTTTCTTAGGATTTAATAGCACTGTGAGCATGGAATAACTTCGCTTAATAAATTTATTTATTATTATTATTATCCAGTGCAAAAGTAATGCCCAAAATATCTCATTAACCCATACCCTTTTATAAAATGTCTTTTATCAATATCTGCCCTCGTTACAAATATTCGAATACAAAAAAGGCATTAATGTAAATTGTTGGACGGCTTTAACCCAACATACATTGAGAAAATAAATAGATTTGAACACGAAGAGTTTGTTTGAACGGAATAAACTAATCGAAAAGAAAAAAAAGATAAGACTAAAATCAATTCGTTTGAGACTGTACATGAACACAAATGAAAGATCGCTTCAAAAAGTTATCTTCGACTGTCAAATATTTACATGACGATTATATACTATAGTAACTGTAATAACCAAGAACATACCAACAAATAACATCAGTGTTACAACAATACAGATCATTGTGACATCTTAAAATGGACAATTCTATTTTTGCATATCCATGTATTTAATTTGTTTTGGTACATTGTGTGCATCTTACAACATTTACAAGCCACTGAGACATCATCTCTAAAATGGACAAATATTATTTTGCTAATATTTTTATGTGGGTGATACTTTGTGTGTACATACACACGTGTGCTTGTGTCTGTGAATGCATCTGGGAATGTGCAGACTAGAATTAGAAAAAATATACGAAACAAAAAACACCTCATTCTAGTTAAACTTCATACAGATATTCGTTCAGATAAAACCAATACTGACCAAAATAAAAAAGAAATAAAGATGATCCTGAAAGAGATTGTGGAAACAAGATAACTCCACATGACTAGATGGTATAATTAGATAAAGGGACTTGACCAAATATAGAGTGGGTGTAAACATAGTGCGACGATGGTACATTTATATCAGGTATTATTATTACCGGTACTCCAGGGATGGATCAAACATTAAAACGTACTCGCCCGATTATATTGGCTGAATAATGATATAAATAACAAAATATGAAATTTCTACTTTAGCCAATAGGATACCTTTGAGAGATAATGTTTTTATTCAAGACCACATGCCCATAGAACATGTTACAATTCAGTAATGTGTAATGATGGGTAAAGTTTGAATGCTGAAAGGGTTAAGTTCCTCGATCACATGCATAAATAGAACACTTTGATTATATTCAGCAGGGAGAAGGTTAACATTAGGAAAAATGGATCAGGCTGCTAGGCGAGTGGGAACTTCTAATTATGTTGTTTAAATAAATGCTAGAATATTTGCTAGAATCCATATTTTTGTGCATCAAATTCTCTACAAAACCATCAGAATAAATTCTTACGATCAGTGTTTTGAAATTTGCTTTGGACATGTTGCACGAATGCTGAGCAGGTGACATTATATAAGCACTGCAGCATGTGTTTTGCATGCTGAGAATCACCCGATATGTAAACAAAAACAAACCTGGAATAGAGCCGATTATAATTTTGGATACTAGTATACAATTAAATAATTATTTATAATATAACATAGAGGATATATAATTGGGTTCTTCAAATGTATGTTTTTATGTCATTGAGTGATGTGGTGAGACTTATGTTATCACAAGTGGCAAAGATTTAGTTGGAGTCCCTGGAGAAATATTAGGATAAATGTGGCAGTGTGTAGATGCAAAATTGTCATATAAATTGATTTTGAATGTCAAACGTAAAAACGTCATATCATAAAAGTGCAAATGTCATATCACAAAAGTTTTAATAAAATAAATACACTGGAAATACCAGAATTTAATAATTAAATTTAAAAAACCCCAAAAAACCATGAAAATGCAAACTGGCAAAGGCGACATCCTAAAATAATTCATTCTTGATGTGCCACATTTCTTGATAATAATATATATAAAGAAGTTTCTGACTTCATAAAAATGTCTGATGAAAATCCGTCTGATCCACAATCTTAAAATATTTTTCCAAAATTGAACATGGAGTTGAAAAACTATTTACAACATGCGTCAGGAAACACATATAATTTCATAAACATTACAATTTACATTATATACACATCAAAAACAAATTTCCTTCAATTTCTAAATTCCTAGTTACACTGTTACACATTATTAAAATATAAGATATGCTGTAACACATTTAAAATAAGTAGTCTACTGTAGATTGTGTTCAAACGTTTCCTGTAATTGTACAACGTAGTCCTGCCCAGTAGAGAGAAATGTTCAAATTGTATATCAATGGGAAATAAAACAATAATCTGGGACAAATATCCTAGAGACATCTCACCTGCATATGAGATTACAATATCACAGCCACAATATTATTTTTAAGTCAAGTACAACGAGGAACATTTAATTGCATGTCCGACTTTTTTTTTTCCTGTGACACAGTGAGACAAAAAAACAACAACCAAGATGCGATATCCAAATGGGTCGTGACAAAATCGAAACAAAGTCTGTATCAGGTGATAGAATTGTCCAATCACTAAACTTGGAAATGAGTTTAAAATTTGAACCAATTAAAATCTGAATAATGAATACAAAAGCAATTTGTGGTCTAAATTAATATGGTCTAGCCTTAGATAACCTTTTTAAGTGGTCCTCAAGTCTGTGGCTTCTGTATTGTTAATCTCACCTGTTTTAATGTAGTATTTACTATAAACAAGTAGGTATGTTTTCTTAAAGGCATAATATCACAGATATTTACGGTTGTTTTGGACTAGTTCTTAGCTATATCTGCAAAGTACATTCACTTGACATACATAACATCATGTTTGTACTTCCAAAAAGCTTTCCATCGCTGTGTTTGATAAATCTTCACTGCAATCCCACCTGCGACTCTTTAAATCAAATATGACCAACGGCTTCTTTATACATGATGGGACATAACTCTGTTTGCTGTTCTTAGAACAGTGATGCATCAAAGACAAGATAAATAGCAGAACGTTCCCCTATTTAATATAAAATATGATTTGTTT
>JAUTBV010159521.1:0-10147 GCA_032361325.1 Lepetodrilus fucensis | reverse complement strand
AGAGAGAATAACATGCATCCAAATAACACAGCCTGCATTCAACATAGCACAGCCTGCATTCAACACAGCACAGCCTGTATTCAACACAGCACAGCCTGCATTCAACAGAGAGAATAACATGCATCCAAATAACACAGCCTGCATTCAACATAGCACAGCCTGCATTCAACACAGCACAGCCTGTATTCAACACAGCACAGCCTGCATTCAACAGAGAGAATAACATGCATCCAAATAACACAGCCTGCATTCAACATAGCACAGCCTGCATTCAACACAGCACAGCCTGCATTCAACAGAGAGAATAACATGCATCCAAATAACACATCCTGCATTCAACATAGCACAATCTACATTCGCCATAGCAAAGCCTTTATTCAGCACTAAACAGTTTGCATACAACCAGTACAACGATAGCAGCTCCAGAATTCAACACAGAACAGTCTGGTGTTGGCTGAAGTATTCGCACCGATGATGCTTCCCACTGTACGCTGTATGCATGGAGGTAGCCACACGCAGTTGCTACAGCTGATCACTGTTGATACATCTACAGTGCTACACGTATAGATATATTACTAGCGTACGTTTTGACGTGTCGCCGTTATCGCCTGTAGCCTGTAGCCTGTTTATAACAGTACTGTACCTGCACTGCACATCGACATTTACTTCATATTTATCTACATATTTCATGGTCAAACGTATTTTTACCTGAAAGTATGTACATTTGATGTATCTACACGGGTATATTGGGTAACCAGTTACATTTTCGGCATATAACACTGGTTTTCAATATTGTATTATCTTTTAATATGTATAGCGAGTAGTTGTATTGGTACCAATGGTCGTGAAAGGTTATTGTGACCGTGTTCAGTGATTAGAGTTATCCCCCTTTATAGAAAATTGAAATCTATACCGGATTGCTAAGTGTATATACATTCTGTCAGGTACATGGTTGCGTCTGTCGGGCAACCTCTCACATCTACCTCATATATTCCGCCCCCTCACCCCCTTCCCCTCATCCTCACCCCCTCCCCTAACTTCTGCGAGCGTCCGATACTGACCCAGTGTCTAGTCCTAATCACTGTGATGGCAGCAGTCGAGAGGGAGTCCTGGGGCACTTTAAGACAATCCCCCGCAATCCTCTCCATGGAGGCAATAATTAGCATAATTACGGTAGCTTTGATGTGAAGATTTCTCTAAGTTTCTTAGACTCAATTGGAACGTTATGCTCAGTTCCTCCAAATGATCGCCTGCAAAGACAATAATTGCTAGTTGGCCCAATCAATACATGAGCACCCACGGGGAGAGAGAGGTTCATTATCCAGCCAAAAGAGTCTTCAAGTCGTGCTCATTGTCCAACTAATTTATTAATTTTTATATCCTATATTAATCCCACAGCACTAGGTGCCTTTACTGCTGGTTATATGTAACACTATCAATGATGTCCTGTCATTACGCGACATCCATGTTCTGTAATACCCGGCCATTACCAGACCTACAATATTCTTCAATACGGTGTTACTATTATCTACACCGTCCTGACATTCCTAGCCTTAGTGATATCAGACAGCGGAGAACAAAAGCGAGTCTATGCCACAGGTAAGGTGTTATGTGATGGATTTGCTCGGGTTCTGGAGCTACAATAGAAGTCAGTGGTAGGCAATACACAAGGAACCCCATATTGTTTTTCCAACCCGTTTTTTTGCTTAAATTCCTATTTTCCTTTCCTATTTTCCTTTCCTTCTTAGTTCAACACAATCGTTTCCCCATACTCGTGTGAGAATACACGAGAAAACGCAAGACTAACCTGAACGTTGGGTTCGTGGGGAGGACCGTAACGACTACGCTGACGTGTAACGACGACGTCGGAATGTCCATCGGCGTTTACCAAGACGGAGCCAGGTCAGTTAGGACACCTAGTGTTAATTGCCGGACACTAAAGCTGTCATTGGTCCCAGACACTAAAGCTGTCGTTGGTCCCAGACACTAAAGATGTCCTTGGTCCCAGACACTAAAGCTGTCTTTGGTCCCAGACACTAAAGATGTCCTTGGTCCCAGACACTAAATATGTCCTTGGTCCCAGACACTAAAGCTGTCCTTGGTCCCAGACACTAAAGCTGTCCGTGGTCCCAGACTCTAAAGCTGTCCTTGGTCCCAGACACTAAAGCTGTCCTTGGTCCCAGACACTAAAGCTGTCCTTGGTCCCAGACACTAAAGCTGTCCGAGGCGCTGATTGATGCGCCAATGCGTGGTTGTAGTGGTGCACATGATAGTGTTTATGTTGGGTCTATATTCATCTCTAAAATACAAAGATATCCAGAGAAAAGGAAGAAGTAAAACTGTAATAAATACCGTAAATAGTGAAATAGCACTAAAAGCTAGGACGTACACGGAGAGCAAAGGGTTTTATTCTGGGCGCAACCAATGCCGCTGGAGTTCTAAGATCATGTCTAACACAGTGTTGTGTTGTATTGATGATTTAAACATGTGATTGCCATGCTGTGGAATGAATTCTGGACAAATGGGATCACAGCAAATATATGAAATGGTAATGAAGATATCGGAGTTATTTCTTCTACTTCAGTCTGTCTCATGAGGTTGAGTTTCAGCCGATCATCATATCATGTTCAAAGAGTATGCCGCAGTATCCTCTTACAGATGATAGTAGAACTTCCTGCGAGATTTATGACACGATATAATAATATTATATTCCCTTGCTTCTGTGACAGAGCAGTTGAAGTCGGTCAAATAGAAGCCTACTGCTCCATTGAAGTAAATAATATCCCGTTTAGCCGTGTATCTGTCGTATTTCTATTGTCACAAATTGACTTGCCAACATTTACATGTAATACAAGTAACAACATGCAGTATGCCAGGGAGAGCCCGAGGGACAGGCTAATAGGCGGGGCAAGTTGGCGGGACCCACAGGCGTGTAGGGAAGACCCTGGGGGATTGCACGGGTAAGTGGACACAAACTTCTGTAGAGTCCACTCTCTGGACCCTAGGGGGCACTGCGGTTGACAAATGACCAACAGGCATGTGTAGTTAGGGTGCTTCAGTAATACAAGGGCTCCTGTGGCCACTCGTCTCACCATGCTGGTTATCCTAACTCAGATCTCTACACAAGGCAGTTGGATATAATTACTGAAACTGTGGCCGTATTGCTGTAGCTTCGATCCTAGCAGTTCCTACCAGGAGGAATAGTGCGTCTGATCACTGTAGTGTAACTGTCGTGCTGAGTGTGGTGGCCGATTTAAACATTAATGGATTGTGATCTTTATCATCTTTAAATTTGATATTTATGGGGGAGTTGCTGATGTTGTACTTGACTTGATAACAATTTACTTTGCTCTATTCCACTAAAAGGTCATCACATCCTAATGTAACTGATATTTTGCAAGTCGCACGTGTACGTGGAATAGAAGAAGGATTATGTGATCAATATCCACGTGTATATGCTGAGCATAAACTGAACACAACCTTACGAACCTAAGGTACAAGAGTGTGTGTAATGTTTCTGTTTTGCGTCTAATTTTAACAACAGCCTTTACAGTTGTAACAACATTTTGATATTTTTTTTCAGGCTGATGCGTTACGTCAGATGTGTAAATAAACTTGTAGCAAGCCATATGCTAGCTATGAGATGGCAGATGCTACGACTTCTAACTAATCAAAACAGATACCCATAACAGATTATCGCCCAGTGAATACGTATTTATACGACTAAACAGGATCAGATTTGAATTGTTTGTATATCTACGGCGTACACAACGTCGTATCATCTCTGTATCTTACCACAACAAATTAAGATCAGTGTTGTCAGATTTGTTTGGATAGATTAGAAGCGTGAACATGGAAATATGGGCGTAGTGAGCCGAACTGTGCAGGGGGTCATGTGATAAAGGCCACGTGACCAGGAGCCTCGATCTGTAGGCGAGAGGAGAAATTCCCACAGCCAAAGTGAGAGAGAAGAAAACACGGAAATTAGTGTATGTTGGCCTAGAGGCCCGCTCGGCTGCAATTCTCTTTTTAATTAATTTGTTCCCAGCTGACTTTGAAAAATCGATGAAGTTGACTTTAATCTTGTGTTAAAATCAGCTTAAACCCAAAAGCAAATATGTGTAGAAACAACATTGACTTAGAACAGAGCATAAACATATTAGAGATCCAAGGGGTTTGCGACTTCGGAGGGCTGCTCATTTCCTGTTCAGCCCCGGACCATGCCCCTTTAATCCAATAGACTGCCCCTCTGACACTCACTGTAATGTAATTTCAACTTCTGCATATTCTAGTATGCGACTTATTTCCATTTTTTATTATTACTCTGCTTTGCCATTCGAATTTGACTTATTGAACAAAATTCTCGACGATTTTACTGCAAGTCATCATCTCTCATGAATACATATATATCACCATAAGCAGAGACATACTATTTCATTGCAGCAATAACCTTATAATTAGGCAAATCGTTCGCATGCCCTTATTAGTATGTCACTTATAAGTTTAAACAATTGAGTATTTGTAGTTCTGTAATTGGCTAGAACACCAAACGCGCATGCATGCATTCGAGACCCGAATCCTTCTGTGAGTAATTGACACCTTATCGCCGACAGCCATCGAAATATAATTACATTTTCAGATCTAAACGGGCTTCCAGAACTTCTATAAAAACACATCCCATCGTGTAATCCTTAAACTTGTCAAAATATTGCCAAAATACCGCCATCTGTCTGGTGTGATATGGGTAGTGTAAACATAGGGATAGTTTCATACTCATCTTCCCCGGGGGTCAGGAAATGTACGCTCCCGTGTTCCCTGGGGTTGGGACTACTTATCTTTGTACACTTGTGAGTGGATGTTGCTTTGACACCGGTTACGGAGTCGCAGAAACTCGAGCCAAGCCGTCTGGTGATGGTATAGTTAGCCACGTCTGACGTGTTTCACTCTTTCTGTGACATGCATCGAATACAGTGAAGAAGAGAGGGCAAAGTTCAACAGTTCAAGATGATTGATAGTGAAATAATGAGTTCCGTTTGTAAATAATACATTGAGCTAGGACCAGACAAAAAAAAATGTCCCATCACCAGACAAAAACGCCAAGAAGTGCATTATAATCTCATTAACGTCAATGTGACATATATCAATCTAGAAACACACAATATCTCATTAAATCCATGCTTTATTTTCCATGTAATATACGCAATGTTGCTGTTCTTGTCTTAATGAAGCGTGGATGTACCAGGCTATAACGGGCCATGTAATGTTTGAAGTATGGTTCATATTCATCTGGCGTGTTACTTGTAGAAGCAGTATGGTTCATATTCATCTGGCGTGTTACGTGTAGAAGCAGTATGGTTCATATTCATCTGACGTGTTACGTGTAGAAGCAGTATGGTTCATATTCATCTGGCGTGTTACATGTAGAAGCAGTATGGTTCATATTCATCTGGCGTGTTACGTGTAGAAGCAGTATGGTTCATATTCATCTGGCGTGTTACGTGTAGAAGCAGTATGTGATGCTAAAGCATAGATGTCCTCTGGTTGCACAGATTTACGCCTCAGTAATGTATTGTAGCGATGAAAGGGACGTTTACATTCACGACTGAGTACTCTGAGCGGAGTGCTGCCACTTCCGTCAATAAATTGTTGTATTTCGACAATTTACAAAATGAATTGCTAAGGTTTCTTCAGAAGGATCCGAACAAGACTTGCCTTTGATGTGCGCGCGGATGATGACTGCGACGTTGTGGGCTGTTGGGCAGCATACTGAATCAGAGGCTGCGCACAAAGGAAGAGTCATTCCTGGTGCACGGAGCTGACGATCATTCCGGTGTAGGATGCGTGAACAATCACATATGTACAGCCATGCATTAAAACAAGATGGACCCTTCACTTGTACCGCTTCAGATTTATGAAGCAGGCAATGCCGCTGATGATTCACAAACACACGGAACAATTAGTGATTCTCGTGTTCACATGTGCAACTATCTCCTGTTGTCGTCTACACTACTGTATGCAACCACCTCCGTGTGTAGCAATTGCCTTGTGCAACCAACTCCGTATATAGCTATTACCTTGTGCAATAACCTCGATTTGCTTATATTATCACGTGCAACCACTTCCGATTTTATTTGTTGCCATGTAAGGATGTACATGTAAGGACCGAGAATAAAAATATATTATTTTACTAATAATGTTTTTATATTAGTTTTGAAATCTGTATGCATGGCAATACTAATAGAGATTACAGTGGTGTTCGCAGAGAACAGGAATACTGCATCTTCTCTGACATTCCAAACCGTTTATTACTCTTTTAGAATAACCTAACTGCATACCATTACCGTTTCTTTTGGTACAATTGCAAGTAAAGTTGGTGATATATTGAATGTCTATTCGAATGAAAGTATTAAGAAAGTTGTTCTGATACGTCGACCACTATGGGGAATCGGTATTGAAACCCGTAGCGGTAAGCCGGAAGTAGAATGTCAAACGGCACTATGTCAAGAGAGCTGGAGTTGCACGTGTCAGTACTTTCCGGTCAGAACAGCCGCATGTCAAACTACAAAGACAGATCGTGTTTACTTCTGATTGGGGGCATGACCACTTATGTAAACCAAGACGATGTCCCTACTCCTGCACCATACGTTCATGTTCTTCAGCCTCCAGATCCGGATACTTGAGAAAGGAAAGCCACCCCACCACGTGTCACTCCGTCTTTCGATTGCCACTTCCACGAGGACCCGTATGTCGCGCATATGTATGCATGCTGGTAACACGATCCCAGCGTCCTGCTGCTTCTGTTGTAGGATCGCCTTCTTGGTAATATTTTAATCACAGGGTAAGTCAATATGACAGGCACGGGTCGACCAGGGAACTCACAGAAACCAAATTATCAAGTCCGCGCTCTCCATTTTAAGAATCGATTCGTACGCGAAACAAATCAGATCGCATACCCGGGAAGTCATTAAGTGGCGCATAGTTCTCCCTCTGTCAACAGCACCGGCAAACTGGTGATGACAAACCAATGAACTAATTGATGGACTCGAACGCCGAATTGGTTGCCTTTGATTCAATTTGCCGGCCTCCTAACACAGAAGAGCGAGTCGCTAGACGCAGCATACACCTCTCTAGCCTGTTCTGAGGAGGATGAGGAGGCGAAAGTTGTGATTCTGAGAGTACACCGAGACTCCGGCGAGACTGGAACCACCACAGACTGTGTAGACAGAGCGGAGTAATGTAGTGGAGAAACATAGAGTTCCACTTAGTTGCATACTAGTAGCTTAGAATTGATGTACGCTATCTCCTTACAGAATGAAGTCGCTGGTATAGTAAACCCATCAGCGAGTTGTGATTGTGTCTACATGATATGGAAATATGTGTAACAATAATCAGTTAACTCCTCCGTGAGATTGCACCTCCTTAAATAATAACTTTAATAATACGGTTCCTAGAATATATATTGCGCTAAGAAAACTCCGCGCCACGGAGGGGCATGCTCAAAATGGGAAACATAATATACAAGTAAAATGAGAGAATAATAGTCGACGCTATCTTGAGACCAGGTATGTTTCCAAACGGCAAATTAAATTTGGACGTCGGAAAGCAAGGAAGGTACAGCTTAGATTAAACGTAGAAGCGAGTTCCATAAAAAGGCAGGTATACATTGCGGATTGCTATGCTTGGCTCAAAAAGTACTATAGGGCCTATACATATCCCAGAAAGATAACAGATGAATCCAGAAATAAATAAGAATAGATTAAGATATGAAAACTAAAAGCAGGTGATACTAGTGATCTTATGAATGGCTTCTTGTACACCTGTAGCAGCGTAGACTTGATGTGATTGACACATGTCTCCTGCAGCCGTTTACTGCGCCCGGCTATAACACTGCGATCATTACACCACGTCATTACTACCAGATATCTCCGCCGCTGAGACGTAGATCTGTTGTGCTACCAAATAACATGCGAATTAAACAGACAAGCGCCAATTTCCGTTTCCAAACTAGCCGAACAACGTTTAATGAAGCCACTCCGTCTGCTCCGGATTCGATAATGAAATAAAATAATCTCCGCATACCCCAGCTGGCTTTGGTCTGAGCAGACACAACAAGATTCCTGAAGCTTTATGGCACTGGGAGGCCAACCTGTATATCTGACAATCATCTCGGGTAATTGCCGTCATAAACATGCGTGAAGTCGGAGCCTCTGCTAGTCTGACAGTATACGTGAAGTCTGACAATGCAAGGTTTACCTCACGGATAGTTAAAACCTACGAACCGGCAACTATCCTGGGAAATTGGTACGAGCAATGCTGAAATTAATAGTGATAAAATGATGTGATAATATGCATATGGTATATGTTAATAAGGTAAAATATGTTTTGTTCAATATACCAAAGGCAGATTACATACATTCGAGAGTTAACATATGGAAAATAAATTTATTTGTCACAATACCACATTACAATATAAAACAGAGCCTATAGTAGGGATGTTCATGTTCCAGTGTCTCGACGATGGTGCTTCCCTGTCCAGCAACAGGAACATTAACAGGCACGAAGTCCTCCCAATACATTGTCACACCACAATCACATCGCAGTAATCACGTTCTGAGGCGATCGAATCTAACATTGAATCTCATAGCACGGACGTCACTGTATTGGAGGCCAGTAACATGAATCCACCATTGGATCTGAGTACAGTCGCGTTATACGCCAGGCTTGCGTTGATGTTATACAAATAACGAATACAGGGTGGTACTTTATGAACACAGAGTTGGTCTACTGTCTGATGTAAGTACATAGGTATAAAGTATGATATCCTTGACAATAATATACGTCAACAAAACATTAAGTCCACCATTGGATCTCATACGCCAGGCTTACATTGATTTTATACAAGTATCGGTTACAATGTAGTACTTTATTAATATCCATATAGTTGGTCTACTGTCTGAGGTAAGTACATATGTACATACATAAGACATTACTCTGTGCGTCGTGTTGTACTGGGCGATGTCAGAAGGAATGATAGGTATACTGGTGCTTAGCGTGGAGCTCCACGCGGATAAGATACCGTTATGTGTAGGCACTGTACAGCTATAGTTGGATTCTTAGAGAATAACCCACGAGATACGAGTGATTACGGAAAATATGTCCCGAGTGAAATTAATGTTCACAGTTCCGAGCTTTAGCGAGGAACTTTGAACATTAATTTCACGAGTGGGTTATTCTCTAATTAATGCATTTCAGGATATTAATGCGAATAATTTAATTGATGCGCATTAAATAAGTTCAGAAATTTCATACAGAATCGACCAATGTAGGCCTACGTATAATTGCGTACATACAGGATATCGACATATTGCAACACATACATAAGAAACAATCACATATAATTATATCTAGCATGCTCGCGTTTATATTGTCCATTCAGAGATGTCACGTCACAGTTAGACACAATGCCCCATCCGTCTTGGGTGGGTGGTTTGGTTATATCCGAAGAACAGATCACATTATTGAATTTTATCCATTTATCACGCTTTTGAACTTTTGAACCATGGTTGCTCCACCGCTCTCGGATGTCTGGACGAATGGGAAAAGTACATACTATAGTCCATGAGCCAGACCATGAATTTTGGGATTTGACTACCAAATGGAAGGACTAAATGATGCTATGATTGTTAGATAGATTAATGCCTAGTGAGTATGAAATCAGGTGTTGGACATTTCAGATGCCCAGCTAAATACCTTTTTGGAGGCCATTTTTAAAGATGGCCGCCATATTTATAGTGCTCTCATATGTATAATGAATTCTGTTCTAAAACTAAATCTTTTTTTTTTCAGATGAAATATTTTGGACTAAAAACAGTGTAATAATACTGGCATCCAAATATAGGCATTTCATAACCATTTTCATGTTATTTGATTAAATATTATGAAAATATTACCAATAAAATATGAAATCACGTACATTTTCACATATATTTTCAAAGCATTTGACTTCTAGATAGGTAGTCTAACAAATACAGGCTTCATACTACATCATACATTAGCAGTATATCTAAAAAGTTTAAGTTTCATGGATTTTCAGGATGATTTTGTTGATCTTTCAAAATGGTTGACTTTTCTGTAGCTCTTTCACATG
>JAUTBV010159510.1:0-10147 GCA_032361325.1 Lepetodrilus fucensis | reverse complement strand
TTCGCGAAAGTTACCTTTCTGACGCGATATTGATAGGATGCACTGACTGTAGAGTGGCAATGCAGTTACCATCCTTGTTCTATCAGTACCAGCTGGTGCAACCAAGTTTACTGCAACATGCAATGTCATTCATCACTACAGATGTTGTGAGTTTCCTCCTGCAATAAATTGACAAGCTGTGATATAAGTCAAAGAATCGTACATGGAGGATCTGTAGATATTGATGTTCTGTTTCTCTTGTTTTGCCTGTAGATAGCTGGAATGAGATTGGTTGCTGGAATGAGATTGGTTGCTAACATGACCAGTGTTGTATGTCACCTCTGTTAGACAAGAATCCGTTGCCAAGCTTTAATCCAATTTTATGAAAATGTAATTGTTTTCATTGCAGTTTGATTAGTGTTTATGGTCAATTACATTTCCAGCACTAGGTATTCTAATTATTATTGCCGGCTATTAAATGTTATTACTATTTATACACTGTGAGACTATGTCAATCTATAACATCGTAAATGACAAAATGGAAGGAACAATCATACTGCAAGTAACATGAGTATTAAATTTGATACAACACCGGTAGCAAATATTGCTAATTTATTCTAAAAGTATGTACTCGCAATATGTTTTATTTTTTTCCAACAGGGGCTTGTTAGTACCAACTAGTCGACTACGGTTTCTGCTCGTCGACAGTTGATATAATTTACTAGTTCCCGACTATTTGATTAATTGTACCGGCCCTACTGCTTACTACCAGAGTTTTCAAGAATCACTGAAATATTACAAGTCTGCCAATAACTTCCCATATATAGACCAAAATATTTGTTTGGTAATATTTCTAGAAATTGATAACCTTTTTCTAGAAATTATTTCCAACCCTAAACTGACAAGCTGTGATACAAGTGAAAGAACCTTGAACGTGGCTCTAAAATCCCAATTTAGTACCAAAGAATTCTAGAAATGCTAATGTCGGTAATGTATATTTTTCTTTGAATATTATCCAGAATCCAGATGAAGCTGGCAAGAAATCCAAGAAGTCTCGTATTGAGAATGCTAAAGCAAGGGAAGATAGAAAGAAGGCTTATTTGAAGAAGTTTAAGAAGCATAAATCCAAAGGTTGAATATATCATCTCTAACAAGTGTATTACCTTCAATCATGAATCGGTGAAGCAGATCTGTGATATTTCCACCTCCTCCACGGAGAGGTCCAGGCTGAGTCAATTTGGACAGTCGGCAGATTGTTACTAAAGTTACTAAAGGGGCAATAGATACCATCCTTGGTCTTCTCAGCCAGTGCTTGCAGGTTTACTACAACGTTCAGCGCTACAGATGTTGTGGGTTTCCTCCTGCCCTAAGCTGATAAGTTGTGATATTAGTGAAAGATTCTTGAAAGCGACTCAAAACCCAAATTATTAAAAGAAATTATAAATAGATAAACCTTCAGACAGAGAGGCTGGTCTGCCCGAGTTGACTCCCAAATAACTGTACAGATGTGTGTACTCATGTGAACATCTGCCAAGTGTATGTGTATTGTGAACTGTGGATATTCAGTTGTCATGCTTGACACAGACATGAATACTACGGTATCTATTCATCTATTCAACAGAAACCGGCAGATGTTTCTTTGCAACAGGATGGAGAATGTGACATAACAATGTTACACCAACCTGCTGCTTGGTGATGCATATTGTATTACCCGGTATGTGTGTATGCTATTTCATCATGTTGGAAGATTGGGCCATCAATATTATTAAATTTAATAAATAAATATACAGTGAATGCGGCAATCTGATTGATCAAATATATATTTTTGTCATTACTTCGATGAATGAAACTTGTTCAAATGTTGACAAACTGATACGAAAGAGAAAGGTAATTTTACAAAGTTCATATAACCAATCTATACCTGTAACTTTAGCATGTCCAGGGGTACGTGAGAACAAGGGGATGTAACTGTTTCGCAAGCCAGAAAATGCACTAAAAAAATAATTTTTAACATTATTCATTGATCTGTTTATACATTGTCTAACCCTAGGGTAGGTGCTTTATAATGCCTGTTAAATATTCCAAGAGCAACTCTGGGCTGTAAACCAAGTTGTTTTGGATTACTAACATAACAAAGAAGGTAAATCCACAAATTGTAGGAATATGTACTAGAAGATTTTGGTCTGGAAATGCTAGTTTCAGCCGACCCTGTCAGTTGTGACTCACGTGATGCAAGCAGTGCATGTGCAACCTTAAATACCATCATGCACATGACCTTGTGCATGACCTCGCATGACCTCGTGCATGACCTTAAATACCATCATGCACATGACCTCGTGCATGACCTCGCATGACCTTGTGCATGACCTTAAATACCATTATGCACATGACCTCGTGCACAGACTTTTCTTCTGCGTATATTAATGACACCGTCCAATATTACCGTAAAACCTATTATTAAATACATTCATTGGTATGTGACTGAGCTATCATAATTGGTTTTCCAGTGCATTTTGGGGTTTTTGTAAGATAAATGACATTATTTAATTAATGTACTGCGTAATGTGTTGGAAAGTCCTTGTAATGCAATATTCCTTACTTTCAATTGCATCCACAACAGGTTGAATAAATTAATATTGCATTGCCCTGCAGACATTGCATACTCAGATTTCATTTTAACGTGTATGTTTTTTTTCCAGAGTCTCCAAATCTACATCAGATTCAGACAGCTCTAGTTTGTGGTGCCGTTGACGTGTATAGCGCATCGCCATGGCGACCGACGATGTGATGCGGACTGAGCTCCAGGAGATCCAGATGCAGTCCAATATGATGACGGACGAAGTGAGTTGAACATGAAATCTTACTCAAATGTTTTCTGAGTACGTTTGTGTGCTCAATGCATGTGCTATGCTAAAAAAACACGACGTTTTATGAACAAAATTCTGAGTTGAGTATGAAGTCGTACTGAGAAAAGTTTCGTAATCTCAGGACCTGGTTTACTTATAAAGATAAATGTGCTGCTTTGTCCAGAACAGGCAGTTTAGTATCATACTGTGTTATGTTGTGCTAGACATTATGCACCTTGTGCATATTCAAAGCGATACGTTATTATAGTCTGATCAGTGGATCAATGCATCATCACTTTCCTTCTCAACTCCCTGGGGAGTATACAACTCGAGACACTGTTTTAGGCACTAGAATTATGTGCAATTTAATTCATCCTACCGGAGACCCATTCCCAACTAGGTGAACGGGGGTTGGTGTCATCCAAGTGATTGCAACAGTATCATGCCCAACCAGTACCTAGTCAATCATGCACAATGAGTACTGCCCCCAGTCCATGCACGTGCATGCACACACACACACACACACACACACACGCACACACATTCCCAAGCACTTGCAAAATAAAATAAAATAAATTTTCTCAAACACGAATTGAAAGAATACTGTGGTTCAATAACTAGAGAACATCTGTTTGAGTTGATTCAATGATTGGTGTTTTTTATTCTCTATTTATAGCTACATTTAGTTGAAGCAATCACTATTTATTAGCATTGTAAAATGTATCTGCTATTGTTGAAACAGATGGTGCATGTTGCAACATTTATATAATAATAAACAGGATATTATTGTAAAATACCATGAAATACAACCAATAGTCATGGAAGTCTACTACAATATGAAACGTTTGAAACAATTTGTGTCTAATTTTGAATGTTGGTGTTCGAGAGGATATGTGCCAACTGCATTTTTAATGGCAATTCTTGACTTCCTTCTCAGATGCTCTTTCTTCTTTTGACTGTAAAGATGCAATTCCCTGAGCAAATGTATTTTTAATTAGATGGGCTTTGATCTTTTCACAGCCCTGTCAAGAATTTGTCATAGCATTTGTACATGTCATTTTTTATTTAATTTTTATTTTTTGGCTGTTTTTCTTTTGCTGTTAATTCATCAGTGCTGCATTTGTATAAAAGTTCAAATGGCTAATTCCGACCATCAGACAATTCAGAGTAATTCCGACCAAATGTAAATAGTGCTGTTTTCAGAACATAAGTGGTTACATCTTGGAGCCAAATTTCATGGATGTTGTGTTTTGTTGTCATCTTTTTGATAGTTGACCAATCAAATTAGTTGTCACATTTCTTATAATATTTTACAAAACAGAAATGCTACTGCAAATTTTGGTTAGTATCTACCCCTGGAATAGTGATACAAATAACAAATGTTATGAATTTCTACTAGCCCTTACGATATCTTTGAGCATATTCGTTTCATCTGTCAACCAACACTAGGATGACAGTCGAGTGATGAAATTATCCAGTTAGGGTATTCATGAGTGTTGGGTCATTGGCTAATTTCATCACTCAACCATCACCCTAGGGTTGGTCGACTGATGAAACGAATACACTCTTTAGAATTGGGAGGAAGGGCTAGTGGCATTGAGCGAGCTAGTGTTACTTTCAATCCCTTTAAGGTAATTTCCAACTGCCTTCAATATGGCAACAGGAAGGAGGTGTTCCTTCCTGTCTCTAACATCATACTGTATTCCCTTTGAAAACAATGTGGCTGGTCACTTTTTTCTTTTCTCCCTTAACAAATCGATGCTTCCAGTTTCAACTCTTCACCGACGTATCCAGACTCAGAACTAATTGATTGAAGCAGTTGTAAAATAACCAGAATACATCTTGTAGAGACTTGTCTACAGTAGCATTGTTAGTGGTATTGTCAGGTTTTTGATTGAACTAATGCTTTAAATCGCAGCGGGAATATCTCACACATAAGTATTCTCAGGAGTTTTTGACTGGCTCAAAGATGTTTTCATGCTTGTTTTTTTTTTAAAACTTTTGATTGTCAAAATGAAAAGCATGGGAAGTCACATCAATATTTTGCTGTACAAAATGTGTTCACCTATCTATTGTATCTATTGTATCTATTGTATCTATTGTATCTATTGTATCTATTGTATCTATTGTATCTATTGTATCTATTGTATGTACCAGGGCATCATATACTGTAAAACAGTTTTATTTAGCGGCTCGCAATTTTAACAATTTTGCAATATTTAAGAGCAAAAACATTCACGATTTGTTAAATTCATGTTGTCCAAGTATGTCAAAATACATATTTTTTTGGTCAATTAATAACTTCATCAAACTCGGATCCTACTCACAGGCTAATCTGTTTTAAAATCACATGTGCAGTAATTATAGGGGCAAGTTTGTAAACAGGAAGGGGGGCATTCTTCATCGATTTCCAGCAAAGAAATCACTTCGAAAGGCATAGCTTCGACGGATTCGTCTCGTCAGGATCTTTAAATTTAACGAGATAAATTATCAGATGATCGACTGTGTTCGACTCATTTCCACAATGACACACATGTTATTGGAAAGACTGTACCAACCATCTTCACCTTGAATGACGGAACAATTAAACTGTTTGAGAGCGATGTGGTAAGACAAATTTAATTATAAAATGTTCATTAGCTCTGTTACGTATGGGTAAATGATTGCTGTGCGGGAGTCATTTTGTAAGCAAAACTGTTTCGTACCCAATTTACCGGGAAACTTCCATGGGAGGTTATTGTCGTGGTATTCAAGGGTAACACAGTGACCTCAAAATTAGTTTAGCATCAAAAGTTATTCTATTCCGACCGGTTCAACCATGATTGAGAAAAACTCAAGTTGTTACTATAACTAGCTAGTCAATCTCAAATATTGCTTGCATGTGACTATGTGTAAGCATGATGTAAATATCTAGTTGGGACATGCGCAGTTGTGTGGAAGTATAATATACTAAAACAACATGAACAACTAGAAATGCATGAACAATGACACTTCAATAGCATAACTGAGACACTGGCTAAGACTTGCAAATTACGTTCATCCTGTCATAAATAGGGACACAAAGGATAAAGGATAATGGCAATCAGTGTCACCCACCTCAGTATACCACAATGAAGGGATTAATCGGTTAAAGTAATTACACCTTATCGCCACGGCCAATTGGATGACGATGGCAAGGTATCACATGTACCCTAAATATTTAATTAGTAGAAGTTATACTAGATAGTTGTAATTTTTTTAATACAAAAACAGGACAACCTCGAAAACAATAATCCTCGAAACCTCTTTGTATCTCCGACCATGAAAAAGCTGCACCTGGAAAGTTTTCCGGTATACAGTATACAAAACAATTTAGGTTCAAAATAATATTAAAGCTTTACTAACAGAACAGAACATGCCTATTCCTGTGAAACATAAACAAGAAATTTGACGTATGTGTTTATTCTTTGATTTCTACATTGCTGGGGAACTGAACTTTGCAAGTGGTTTTGTGGTATTTGAATCACTGAATCAGTAGTTGTGCATAAATACGTTAAAGCTGTGGTTAGCACTTTTAATTGGTGGTTTATAACCTACTAGTATATTATTGGTGGTTTATAACCTATATTATTGGGGTTTATAACCTATATTATTGGGGTTTATAACCTATATTATTGGGGTTTATAGTCACTTTCAAGATGCTTTCACTTACATCACGACTTGTCAGTTTAGGGCAGGCGAAAACCCACAACAACCGCAGCACTGAATGTTGCTCAAACTAATTAGGACAAACTATACATGAGTATGGTGAGGTTGATTTCTATACTGGCTCGGCAAACACATTTTCTTATTAATATATAATAACTGCATTAACATCTGTAATTATTCCTGATGTGCTTAAAAGATAAGCTTTATTATGCTTGTTAGAGGTACAAATCCCACTTATAAATGAGAAATGACAGTATGTTGTTGCATATCCTTGCCTTCTCTTCAAATTGTAGATTGAGATATGACCTTCAGTTTTCTATGCTTGAGGACTTATTAAATTTATCTGCATGATCAAGGATAAATCTAGTCAATATTAGCAAAACCTCTTGTAATATCGGTACCGTATGTTCATCATTGATAGGATCCATAAAGCCTAATCAATATTTGCATTTTTTAAGATGCGTTTGACAATTTTGAGATGGACCCCTTGAAGTTTTAATTACACTGCCATTAGTTTTTAATTAATTATTATTTAAATAATATATTTTTAATGTATTTTTACATATACACTGTATATACATGTAGGTTTTTTTCTCTCTCCAGTTTCTATTGGAATTTCTGAAAAGTCAAGTTGCTTCCCTTGAATACCTCGTTCTCTTGGAAGTCTAGCACTAGACTCTAGTCTTGTTTCGTAGGCAACTGGCTGTCTTTCTTGTTCGCATACTACCAAGTATTTGAGCGCCTTTCGCTAGAGGAGAATACAGAGATTTAATGTCTGATAATGTCTTGTTTTTATCCAACAATAATTATCCAGCTCTGATATGCATATTTTCTAAAAATTGTGTTTAAAATCTGTTGAATTAACACTGTTGGCATCTATATTGCCGGGATTTATTAGGAAATGGCAAGGGAGATAATTAAATCGAAAATGTTCAGGGGAGGTAACAACACTTCTCGGAAAGTCCTATAGATAAGATGACAGGGTAACGAAAAACTCTACATATTGGAGCAACTGAAGTTGCCCTGCATAGCACAAAAACCTGAACAACTTCTCGATGATTTCATCAGCAACTTGATAACATTCTAAGAAACATTTTAATTCAATGTAAATGGTTTTCAGCCTGTTTGTATACATGTGTGAAACAACTCAGTGATATATTGTACATACCTTTCATCACTCCTGTGTGCTTTGATAAAGTTTGGATATTTACACTATTCAGTAGCTGTGATACTTCTTTACATGTTATCTTTATAACCTTTGTTACTGTACATGTATATCTATAGTACATGATTGTACGTTGTTATGTATAGCCTTGGTGTCATCGGTAAGACAGTCGTTGTTGTTGTTATTATTCATTATCATTGCTCTTGCCTGATTATTATTTTCTTTCGGTTTAGTATAGTATAATTAATGTCAAGAAATAGTAGATATTTTCTTTAAAAAGAGAATTAAATTTCAGTTATGTGCATTAACTGTCTTCTGTTGCAATTAATGTACTTTAGTCATATATACACAGTAAAGTACTTAGGTATTAAATATATGTACATTTAAAGTATACATATATTACTCAGTCAGCTTGGATTTAAAGAATAATTATAATAATTATTAGCACAATTCTGTCTCAAAATGAATAAATGTGATTTTTATACGACATGCATGGTTCTATTTCAATTAAGTTTGGAATTTTGTCATACAGCTTTGCAGCAAAGTTGTGAAATAAGCGACAAATGTTTGATGAAGCATCATGGCGATATCTGCACTACATCTTCACACAACAACAAAAACAATGACACACTATGTCACCACTTGTTGAAATATCCACTCTCCCACTGCAACCAACAAGATAAAAATGGTATTTGAGAGAGAAAAAAACTGAATATCCTCCATTTATTGTACAATAATTTCTTATTATTATCGTATTATACCTGGTATTGCCTCTCAGTCTCAATTTCTTACTTTAAACTCTACAGTATACTGCCATAATTATGCAGTATATGGATTAGAGTAGTCTCCCTTTATTGCTTTTACTTTTTAAATTAACCAAAACATTTCCCTTGAAGTTAATTGAATAGTTGAGCTTGCTTGGGGTAAAATAACAAATAGTGCTGTGCTTTGTACGTGACCATATGACATTTCTGTGACCGATATGTTTCTCAATTTTAATTTTATACTAGTCTTTATTGTCGATAAACTGGCACGGCCTAATTAAAACACACAATCAACAGACAAGTAGCTTGGATTGAACAATTTTAATTTGGCTGTAGGGTTAAGATGCTAAGGCTAGGTGTTACTACAAAGGAATACAACATGACATGTAAGCGTAAAATATATGTAGGAATAAAGCATATGAAACTGTTAAAGTTGCATCTAAGTTAAAGGCCATTGTGTAGCCTGGCCAGTTGAGGATAAGTGCGATATACAATATGATATAAGACTAGAGAAGGACAATGGGTAATTAGTTATGATTAATTAATAAGATAAACGTTAAATGATGTAGAGATGAGCAAAATTACCCAGCCTACAACCACTAGTAAGCAAAAAACATATTCATATATAGGAGAATAATAAAAAAGGGGGATGGGTGGGCGGGAAGATGTTGACGGTAGGGCGGTACTTAGAACAATGAAGACGGTGCCACGCGCTAGCGAAGAAGAGCGGGAATTATGCGGTGTATGCTGGGATAAAATAAAAACCAATTTTAGCTCTCGCGGGCACGAGATTAGTGACTATATAAGCAGACGACAATCGGCGAACTATTGTGGACTATTGCGCAAACTAATCTACGTCCAAATGCGGCATACTAACATATTGAGTTATGATCAATATTGTATATTTTAATTACGCACTTTCACACGGTTAGTGTGAAACTGTACAAATTAAAACACACAATCAACAGACAAGTAGCTTGGATTGAACAATTTTAATTTGGCTGTAGGGTTAAGATGCTAAGGCTAGGTGTTACTACAAAGGAATACAACATGACATGTAAGCGTAAAATATATGTAGGAATAAAGCATATGAAACTGTTAAAGTTGCATCTAAGTTAAAGGCCATTGTGTAGCCTGGCCAGTTGAGGATAAGTGCGATATACAATATGATATAAGACTAGAGAAGGACAATGGGTAATTAGTTATGATTAATTAATAAGATAAACGTTAAATGATGTAGAGATGAGCAAAATTACCCAGCCTACAACCACCAAATCCCAGCCAAAAAATAGCCATGCCACAAGACTACTGAAGAGAAAGCGCAATAATGTTAGCAGCCCGAAGCTTGGTAGATAAGGACATATCCAAATAACGCAGATACGCGTCCGATGACCACCCCCCGATTGATTTAATAAGCTCTCCAGGGACCCCGGCGCGGAAGGCCCAAGTAGCCCCACCCCGCCTGAAGCTATGGCCTGTGAACGTGGTGGGGGGTATGTTAGCTTGTCGAAGAACCCGCCGGAGATGGGATAAGAAAACAGCGTGCGTAACCGGGGGATACTCCCCCGCCGAAGGGAAAGTGAACAACGGGGCAGAGGGCGGGGCAGGTACTCTGGCACACATGAGTCTGAAGGCCCGGACTGGACACAAGGGGGAGGAAGGGAGGGGGACAAGTGGTACCGAGTAATTAGAGAACCCGAACTGAT
>JAUTBV010159499.1:0-10148 GCA_032361325.1 Lepetodrilus fucensis | reverse complement strand
TAGTTGAGTTGTATGTTGAGTGCAGGTGTAGCTTTTTGTACAGTTTTGTTGATAGAATGACAGATGAGACTTCATAGTCTTCAAGGATGGCTTCATTTCACCATCGCAAATGCATTAACGTCTGAACGTGGTCTACTGGTGCATGGGTCAAGTTCAAACGTAACAAGTGTAAATCGGTTGACAACTTGACAGCGACCATGACCGTTACCAATACTGAAGATGATGCCATGGAAACAATCTAAATATTGTTGGTACAGTTTGTTTTCCTAACTATACAGGTTGACGTTTGCGCAGAATGGTGATAAACAAATAAATGTTGTTCGCGGCTAGATGTTGTATGACGGGTTCCAATGGTTTCTAGGTACCCGGATGGTTAAAGAAAAATCGTTTCATTTGATCTCATCCGTTTTAGCTTAACTGATAAATGCAAATTGAATCTTATTTTAAGTATAATTCAGATATAATAGGTAACGTAGAAGATATGTAGGCTTATTGTTAGTTGAAATAATGCATACTGTATAATAAACATAACCTTATATTATTATGTGTTAGGTATTTGATGGAGATTCAGAAAAGCATGTGTTTGATTGTAATACCATCTCCTGTTTTTAAGTCATCTCTCCTTGGCATGTTTACACGTAGTGTATTGAGTGCCAATTTGTTTTCATGCAGAGGGCATCATTCATCGTACACGTGTGTGTTGGGGAAGGTCAAACCATCTAATTGTTAGGTCCAGTTGAACGCTGGACTAGCTTTGCCCGGACCATGGTGTTTTTGGTACCGGTGTTTTACAGCCAGACTATAGCCCTACACAGGAGTTTGTTTCTATCTTTATGACCATGGAAACTGTTGAGACTAGTATTATCAATCCTGAAATGAATATAATTCGGACTTGCATTTATCACGATGAGTCATCAGGCATGCAATCCTTTACTAGAATTATTAATGTCTATTGTTGGTATCATATAACATAATGGCACAAATGTTGCACCATACATCATGTAGACGACATTTAATTGATGTCTGTATTTAGTACGAATCGATTCCAGTGTATATTTTACAATGATGTTGAATATTAATAAGATGTCATCTTAAATGCACAGGTTTGCCTCTTTGAAGTGACTGTAATGTGCTGTTCTACGTCGTTCAGTCACAGTGAATACGACTCTACATTTTAACTCGTACGATAATGATAAACAGTAGAAGAAAAAAAATGCAATAGCCTCAAACCCTATTAATTTTACCGTGGAATTTCTATAACACATCCACTTCTCTGAGTTAATGCTACTGTTGCACGTTAGGAAATACTCGATAGCAGTCCTAAGTCTTGAGTCTAGCGCGTACATCTTTCAATGTCACATCAAACCTATTGGCTCGATACTGTGTGAGTCACTCTTTGCTGGGCTGGGCTTCTAGAAGCTGTTTACAGATTATATGTCAGATACATGACGAGCGGAAATGTTTGACCGTATTCAGAGCCCATCTTTTCTTTCAAAGTATCAGAATTAATAATTGTGTAAGCTACGATAAATAATTAACTATGAAATGAAGTTTATGAATTTCTAATTGTAATGTCAAGTGTATACGTTTCTATGTAAATGTCAAAGTTGATATTAGAGTGAGTGTAACAGATGCAAGTCTTTGTCTATGTTTGTCTACGTAGATACGTGCATACTGTAGAGTAGCTGGAGATTCAGCTGCTTATATAAACTACACATATATATATAGTGCAAATAGCAAACTTTAAACGCATATAATTTCAAGCACAGAAAACTGACCTACAGGCTACACAATGGTCAAACAATCTTGTATTACTCGTATGCATTTGATTTGTCTACACAAATGCTTTATACAACCAGCTATCTATTATTTAAGTCCCACCAGAATTATGTTCATATGTATTATGTATTTCACAGTAGCTATAACTTAGTATATGAATTCAGTAAATCAAGCGAATTCCTATTTTCAGTAGTTATACCTATATTGTTATTTCCCCTTATTTCATAATAAGCAAATAAATTATTAACTCACTTTATTTAGGTTGTACCGGACGGAAATTTATTGAAAAATATACTGTGCTTAAAACAAGATTAACCCTCTCATAGAGGCTATGGAATTTACCTGATATGAAAAGCGATGTATGCCAAATGAATGTGAATTATTTACATTGGTTCTGGCCCAACCGAACAGATACATCTGTGATTTTAATTTCTCTAAGTAGATTTTGTACCAATAGTATTAGATGATTGTAACGCTGTATTAGGTCATGTCGATCAAACTATATATTAGCAGGCAACCATTTGAACTACTCTCAACCATAAGCATACTCAATCATTGCTCACACAAGATCGAAGTCGATAGTGACCCAACGTAAATACGAACAGTGTACCTCTACATGCACAGTGATGCTTGTACAGTAATCATGCAAGCTGTATTTTGACATTCAATTCAAATGCTATTCCTATGAGAATTGAACGAGCATATACGTGTACAAGCAGTAGCATGTGACAAATGGGACTAAATCAATGTACTCAATCACGGAAAATAAGTAGAATGGCTCTGTCAGTTTTTATATAGTTCTATCGCTTATCTGTAGTGGAAGCGACAGTCCAATTACCGCGATTCTACGTTTTGCATGTATAAGATTGCCAAAAGAAAACATATTTACGCTGATCGGCGTAACTTCATTAAGGCGCCCACCGTAGGGACGAACACGCTGCTAAAATAATCAAAATCTGTCAGAAATATCCATGGGTAAAGTTTGTCGATAAACATATCAATAATTAGATCCGAAAAAAATATCTGTATGTTTATGAGTCAAACATATACTCGATGACCGATAGAGAGATCTGTATGACATGTGTTAGTTTGTATGAGGAATAGTTCATAATAACTATACAGTATGCATCTGATTCAATCACATACACACACATAATACACACACACATAATACACACACACATATTACACACACACACACACACACACACACACATAATACACACATACATACACAAGGATACGACAAGGGAGATAATTCAATCGAAAATGTTCAGGGGAGGTAACAACACTTTTTGGAAAGTTCTATATATAATAGAACGTCTAATATTGAATATACACTGTATATTGAATAGTCTTCAAAAATGTTAATATATATTTGCATTTGCATTACGTCCTCGGTTAATTAATGGACTTTATGAAGTCCTTGGTTAAAGTAGGCAGACTTCACTGAGGCATGTTTGTTTTAATGTGATACAGGAAGCAATTCACCATGATTTCCTTGGTTGATGTGGTACACGAGGCAGCATTCATCATGACATCCTAGCTATAGGTTGATGTGTTATAGGAAGCAGTTCGCCATGATTTCCTTGGTTGATGTGGTATAGGATGCAGCATTCATCATGATTTCCTTGGTTGATGTGGTACAGGAGGCAGCATTCATCATGACGTCCTATGTTGATGTGGTATATGATGCAGCATTCATCATGAGTTCCTTGGTTGATGTCGTACAGGAGGCAGCATTCATCATGACGTCATTCTGCTCTTGTCATTGGATCAGCTATGAAACAGAGCATGATAATTAGAATCATCAATAATAACCTAGAAAAACAACGAGGAACATTGTTTGTATTGAGTCTAAGCTACTTTAAAGATTCTTTCACTTTCATCACGAGTTGTAGGAAGAAATTCGCAACATTCATAGGAATTATTAAAAACAAAGCAATTTGTGTGGAAGTGTATGCTAGAATACACACCTGGATGTGCATATATCTTATTGACATCCTCGATCTTTTCAACTTGTCCATTCCTAAGTGACCATTCCTGAAATATAAGATGATAATTAGAATTATCAAATATTAGAGTCCGGTAACTAATCGTTTGTGATCCTGTTTATTGTTTATATAACATGAAAACCGGTTTTAACACAAACTGGTACAAAGCTCTCAAATTAATATGAATCCTAGTTGGTGATAGCTAGGTCCTCAAACTTCCATCACTGTTCCTTCCACTTCAGACACACATCCTAAAATATCACTTATTATGCAAATGTGGAATGGGCTTACAATAATTATTAATTTTCCTAGCAAATGGCAATATATTTTAGGTGCATAACTAGAAAATATGCTTGTGTTAGGATACATGTTCTGACATGTGCTTATGATATTCAGAAAAATGAGTAGGCTCGTAAATAGTTGAAGATATCGTAATAAGCACATTGTAAATGGAATCATGTAGATTATATTCATTTAGTACACGCGCGCGCGTGTGTGTATGCGTGTGTGTGTGTATGTACGTGTGTGTGTGTGTGTGTGTGTGTGTATGTGTGTCTGCGTGCGTGCGTGTATTTGTGTATGTGTGTGTATGTGTGTATTATGCGCGCGTGTGGGTGTGTGCATTACGCCCCAGATGGCCACATAAAATATTGTCTGCATGTAACTAGAACGGTATTTACAATTATGCCACCTTTATATTTTCTGTGCGACTTTTGTAAATATTAAAGTTATTAAAGGAACTTACTATGAAAATCATTACTCGTTATTTATTCCCAAAATGAGACATCGGATGATGTAATTTATGTTTGAAATCTAGGTATACTGATCTGATGATTGTCGTTGTAAAATGATAGCATTGATATCAAATAACAGGAGTATCGTTACGGGTGAATACTAGTACTGATTCTCAACTGTTCTGGTAATCAATTCTGCACGCATGGCAATTATATGATATATCTTTGAAAACATTTGCCTGTTCATCGTTAATCTATCATAACAGAAGTATGGCATTATTTTGTATTTATATTAAGTAGTATTATATAGATAATAACTCGGACCCTGAGACAACTCGGCCTGGACAGCTCGGCTTCATGGCTATCTTGGTTTCTGGATCCGACGTTTGCTGTTGCTGGACGAATCGGTGTTTGCTCGCAATTTACATAGCCACGGTATATCAGCTGCACCCTCTTCCACATTAATGTCCATATCGATAATGGAAAACGCAGCGAATCGTGTAAGGACGTTTTTTCAATTGTTGTATACCATCGGCATGTCATTACTCCATTCAAATCTGCAACGTGGCCACTAATATACGAGATGTGTATTGCTTACACTCAAAACAACACGAAGAGGGGTTTTTTCAATACAGCGCACAATTTGCTTCCAGATATTACAAGGAAACATTTTTTACCAATATGTAATTATCTCATAATCAATACCGTTTCCTGGACTACAGCAATAGCATTTCACGAAATATTTTATAAAGAGGGAAGTTCTTGCTTTAAGCAACATCTTAAAGTCTGAATAAAGAAGACAAATAAAGTATGACCCAATTTATTATTTGTTAAGAATTATCCTTTTTTTCTCGTCATAATCTCAAGAAAGTTTTTTTTATCTTTTCAAACAAATGTTACTTTAATAACAATGGCAAGATGTTAACTGTGAGTGTACGGTTAGTTTTCGCATGGAGACTTCAGATAGTTTTTTTGGGGAGCTGATTCAAATCAATAATTTCAATTGAACTCGACACACGTCAGTGCCATTTACTTTGATTATTCAACGTATGCAGTGTTCGCGAAGTTTGTGTTTTCTCCTGGGAGTTCTTGCAAACTGGAACACGCTCAGTCATCCTAATGTTCTGTCATGGGCCTACTTCGGGCGGTTTCTCGAGGATCTCGAGTGACGTCACGAACGTGCTATTAGGACGGCCCACAAAGCACGAAAGCTTGTCTAGCAACAACTAGACATGCGCAATGACACTTTCGCGCTAAACTAGCGTAACCGCCCGAAGTAGGCCATGGTTACATGGGCAATCTTATTACCGGATGTCTGAGAGTGCTGGAAACACACGTTACTGTAGTTCAAGACTCTTCTCTCTTCTCGTCAAAGATGTTTAACTACTAGTACTTTGATGAGCCGTCTTCTATTCTAAATCTAAACGTGTAACTGTTTTAACAATACTCATGTGCTGCTAATTTCACACGGGTATATTGATTACATTTCCGCTATGTGCACTTAAAAAGATATATATAGTATACAGTGTCATACTGATTACATTGCTGTTACAACCAATTAGCACTTCTGCGGTATCATACGGATTGGAAATCTAGAGAACGACAGTGATTTTGTATACATAATGTGCGGTTATTTCTTTCAATATATCGTATATCCGCTTTAGGTGAATTGATATACACATTTTATTTCAATTCTACAGTATCTCTACGTAGATTTCATTTGTTTGATTGTTTGAGTTTCTTTTCTTTATTTTTCTTTTTGATTACAAAAGTAATATTAAATATTTAATTGTGTTTTTCTTTGTTCTTCTATGTATGTGTGTAGGTGAATATGGCTCTCTTCCATTGCTTACATTGATCCTCTGTGGGAACAGCTGAAAGATACTCAGAAAGGAGCATAACTACCAGCAGGATGCGGCTTCGTCAACCACTCTTGAAATCAATGGAGCTGTAGAGAATGTCATCGAGAAAGAGATACGTATCGTGTAGACCCTCGGTAATATGCCAACAGACACGGACGCCGTCGCAGCAAGTTATCGAAATGTTCTTACGATCGTACGCCCGACAATCGTAAACATTCGTATAGCTGGGCTACGGACATTTTACGCACGTTCTCGGCTAAGAAAGTCGTAAGAACGTTCCATTGGCAAGACATACATGATGTGCGTAACTTCCAGACAGGCAATCGGGATCTCGCCACGATTTCTAGAAATAAACTTGAGTTTGAGAGTTTGCTCAGCTAAGATTTCTCCAATTGATTCTGTGCAAGCCTCGTTGAAATTTGTATTTAAGAGCGTATTCAATTCAACCTGAAATCAGGTGATGGACATTTCAGATGCCCAGCTTTTTGTTTAAAGATGGCCGCCATATTTTTAGTGCTCTCGTATG
The DNA here is from genome assembly GCA_032361325.1 of Lepetodrilus fucensis. Lineage (NCBI taxonomy): Eukaryota > Metazoa > Mollusca > Gastropoda > Lepetellida > Lepetodrilidae > Lepetodrilus > Lepetodrilus fucensis. Next base: position 3,253 of record JAUTBV010159499.1, on the reverse strand, counting down.
TATAATGAATTATGTTGTACTAAAGCAGTGTAATAATGATACTGGCATCCAAATATATGCATTTCATAACCATTTTCATGTTATTTTATAAAATATTATGAAAAAATAACCACACAAAAAATTGAAATCACGTACATTTTCACTTTTTAATCTTTTAGACGGTCGCGTGATGAAATTAGCCAATGAGGGTACTCGTATCATTATGAGTGTTTGTTCATTGGCTAATGTCATCACCCTAGGTTTGGTCGAGTGCTCAGTTGAAACGAATACGCTCTAAGTTACAGCACTGAATACTAAGTGGTACAACTATTAACTGACCATGGGAAAGATCTCAAACTTAAGTTTGTTTCGAGAATCTTTGCACCCTTTAACGAAGATCAAGTGTCCTCTAATAACCCGTAGCGCTATCGCAGTAATTTCCAATATATAACGATCGAGCACTTATAGTATAGTCTCATACAGTGGATACGAAAGCTTCATGAAAAGGCGCCCTGGCTATGTAGAATGTCGTGTTTTACCATTGAAGGTGTATCGAACTGTTGTCTTCAAAGAACGTTCTGAAACGGACGTGAGTGTATTTGTATTTGTACCTACTTATAACGAGGTATGTAATACTATGTATAATCTGTATACTCTAAGAACATTCGCTTTCATCTTGGTATTTAGTCCCATACACCTGGGTTTTGTCATTATTATCCCATGCCACGCAAGCCTTCTTCACTGTACAGCACAGGATTCGTAAAGAGTCAACAGACAGCCCAGTGAAAACAGACAGCATAGCAGGGTTCACTAAGAACTTTTACACCGGCAGATATCCTGTGACATTTTGCACGTGCGGCGAGGTCGAGCACCGAGAACGCGTATTGCGCACCGGAAGTCCTCCACGAAACCGCTGGAAGAGCGTCCTATCAGGGAGAGATTATCCGCAATGACTGGCGGATATGTAAACACAGGCAGACCACGTCTACGAGCAAAACCCCTCTGTGCTCTCTTGAAAGACGATTTGTTTGAGCAATTTAATTCAGAAAGTTGAACTTTGGGGCAATGTAATTTACATCCCGTTGATTCTACCTATTGCTAGAAGTTGTCTAATTGCAGCATGGTTTAAAACGTTGTCTGGTGCAAAATCATTCACCGCAATGCATGTCCTTGAACAAATTAAGCTACGGTCCTTTTAGAGCGCCACTCCCAATGCAAGAAGGCAATAATAGCCGTTTGCAATGTACGGAATGTGCTTAGTGGTAAACGATTTAAACAATATTTATTTGCATATATAAATGTAATAGAAGGGGGTTGTTAAGCTGGTGAATGTACATATAAATATACGTTGCCGTTAAGTACTAGTATGATATGTTCTTACCCATAAGGGCAAGAATATCCAGGTTCGTAATATATTGATACGAACCGTACGGTCAATATCACTTGACACACTTGTCTGTAATGTGATTGGCTGACATTCAACTCTTTGGGTAAGAAATAGGATACTAACCGAGCTTCCATTTCATATCAGGTGTATGCCCTCGTGCCATACTTTTGGTTTTGAGCTCCCCTTGCATTGGTATAATGAAGCAAATAAAAATACTACCATATTCAGGTTGTATATCAAGGGGTTGCAGTGGAATTGTGCCTACCACAAAGCTGTGGAAAGGTTTTTGGAAGTACAAAACATGATTGTTTGTATGTCAGTTGTAGCCAAGAACTACTCCAAAATTACCATACATATCTGTGATATTATGCCTTTAACTACACGACATCTGAGTCCGATGAACAATATAACCGTTCTTTCCTGCTGAATGTGTAATCTCACATGACATGAGATAATCTTTCACGCTGCACAGCGGTTTCATGTTAGCAATATACTGCATACCGTATCTCGATACAACCATTTGTCTTCACGTTTCTTGTTTGCACAAACCAAATTAACGTATAGCGGTATTAATTTAATGCGATAGTTTCCTCTTATAATATCAGCCATGAGTGCTGTTATGAATGCCATTAATGAACAATAACAACTAGCACTGTTTGCGCTAATATCGTGCTTTCAATAATGTGATTACTTAGTCTGGCAGGTAATTCAACACACCACTGTTTGCAACTGCTAACGTTTCCAAGAAGCTGTTTCACTCTGTCTAACTTTGCATTGAAAATGTATCAAGCTTAGAACTCCAAAGCGTTTTTTGTTTGTTTTTTGTTTGTTCTAATATTGTTTTTGTTTTGTTCTAATGGATTTAACGATCATTGGCTTTAATTTAGGTAAACGTAGATTTTCAACTTGAACATTTGCAATTTCACATTGTCACTTTAATTAAATAAGCATGTTAAAAGCAAAACCATTTTTTAATTTAGGAACCATATACAAAGTATGACATTTTAATAAAATACATATACCGGTAACATATATTCCTTTTAAGTGTCAGACTGTCTTTCTTATTTGTCAGGTTGACCCCGGCACAAACGGAAATAGAAACACAGCATTATGCAATCCACACTACCAACAAATCAATTCAAACGAGACATAAGCACATTTGAAATACCATACTTCAACGATTCTTATCTATACGTTGACGCCACCTCACAGAATGAGCCTGGAAGCTAAACGATAAGAGATTTGTTTATGATTCCTTTGTTTGATAAATGAATGGAAAGACAGGCAGACTTTAAAATCGTCCTCATTAAAGTATTATCAACGGTGAAAATTGAAATGTCATGTAATAAATTGCTGGACAAATTGCTGGACAAATAATATTAATCATAAATGTATGTTTTAAATACGCAACAGTGTTAATAATCGGCCTTTATGGTGAAACGAATGCATACAGTGATATTTACGATATGTAGCGCTTTTTTAAATAATAAAATGTCCTAACATTATAGTTCCCTCGATTTGATGAAATAATACTGGAAGAAAATAACCTTTTCAAAATAATGATACTAGTATTTGCAAGTTCAAGAAAAATAACACCATCGTAGTCTAAGACTAAGCAGACATAGGTAAAATATAAAATAGTTCATATTTAGCACATATACAGCATCCGAAAACAAATTAATCCATTTCCTGCGCAAAGAAATGCATTTCTATTTTTATTCTTACAGACAAGGAAGTTTGTCCACGAGGAAATTCTTCTCTAGGTGCGTTGTAATTTGATAGACGAGAATTGGTCAAAATATATGCCGTACTATTTAAAAGAGATGACCTCATATATATATATATATATATATATATATATATATATATATTATTAAATCAGAGTCT
>JAUTBV010159488.1:0-10148 GCA_032361325.1 Lepetodrilus fucensis | reverse complement strand
ATAGTAGCACAACTATTGCAATACTATCGCAATAGTGTTTTCAACTATCGCAATACTATTGCAATAGTACAATTGGCCTCAATAGTCGCCCCTAGTATTTAGACATTGTACATATCTCTTTAGAGATCAAAGTTAACGCTATCTCACTAGCCCGGCCTATTTCTCCAAATTCTAAAAGATAGTAGAAATTCATAACATTTGTTATTTGTATCACTATGCAGGCTAGTAAGTTTTAGAGTTAATTTCTATCGCTGTCCCTTCCTGCAATGCCATTGCAGAGAAGTTAACATTAAATTTTGTCAGGCACAATTTCAACAGGAAGTTTGTAGATAATGTTGTACCCTTGAGTGTATTCGATTCAACACCCTAGGGTGACGGTCATGTGATGAAATTAGCCAAAGGGTACTCGTATCATCATGAGTGTTTGGTCATTAGCTAATTTCATCACCCTAGGGTTGGTCGAGTGTTTGAAATGAATACACTCCTTGATAACAATTTACTTGGATTTGTAGAATGTGGTTGTACACAATGCTAGTTTGAACAAATGTGATATCATAATAGTTTCTTTGACTGTTAACTCTCTCTCTGCTGGAGGCATACATGGATGCTGCCTATTTAGAGTCGTGCCTTTGAGCCGGGTTAACTTTGTGGAGATCATAGTTGAGGGGAGGTAACTCTTGGTGTCACATGCATGCAGAAGAGAAGAGGTGACATTTTATGATGGTTGCTTACAGGAATATCATGGTTACTGCAACACTGCAATAGCAGTTTTAGTTTTCAATTTTGTGTAAGCACACAAACAAACAAACAAACAAACACGATAATACACAAAAAAACATACTCTTTATGCAAATAGTTATTTCTGTGCATAATGTTGGCCTCAAGGTTACGAAACTGTTGAGTACAATTTCATGCTCCTCTCAGTTTTTTCTCTCTCACAATTCCCCATACAAAATTTGAGTTGGGCATGAAATTTCATAACCATGGGGCCGGGTATGTCTTAATTATTTAAAGGCATACGTCATTGAGTTGTGGACTAAAATACAATATGAAAACATTGAAAACTAGTAGGACTTGCAGAAAATGTAACTTATTGTCCAATATACTTGGTGTAGTAGACAAATCAAATGTACATACTTTCAGGTAAAATGTGTTTGGCCATAAAATATATCAACAAAACCATGATTGTATGCCTTTAATAATGTTTTGGAATATCCATAGTAAAATTAATCTTTTATTTTTTTTCTCCATCAGGACCGTCCCACAAACATGACTTCCAGGCCGAGACGAAGAATCTCTTGGATATCGTTGCAAAGTCTCTGTACTCGGAGAAAGAGGTACGTACAGCTACCGTAATTACTCTAATAAATCCAACGGGGGGGAAATAATTAAAGGGCAAATTCATAATGATATAAAGGCCTCTTTTTCCAAGATATTTTGCTTTAAAAAAATAGATATGCTTATTATTATCTTCTCAACAATGTACAATTTGACATAATTTTTCAGTTCTTTGTATTTTTAATATACACAAATTAGAAACGTTCGATGAAGCGTACATTGGTTATCGTTCTTGATTATCGGGAACCGATAACATTTGGTGCTATAACTTGACCTTGCAACAATCGGAACTTGGCGAGGTCAAATAGTCAACAAAGCATGGCCCTAACAGTTCAACGTAGGTAGTCTACGTAGTAAGGGAACTCACTCTCCCAGAATTTGTCGTCTGTCCGTTTCAAAATAACTAGTGATGATATTCTCGAGTAAATTAAGTTCTATGATCTATCTAACCTAGCCACGCGTCACAGCCTGAACAGACATTGTTGAAAGTTGAATGGATGCCGCTATCTCGGCTGATTCAGGTAAGACCTCCAAATCGCAAATTGTAAAGTCGCACTCGCCCGATCATTCAATCGTTGGTTGTAAATGTTGGTTTTAACGCACATATATATCTAGAGCTGATGTACATGTGCCAATGTGAGCTCAAATGCAAGTTCGCTATGGCTGGAAATTCGTCGCTGAAATCTGACTCCATTGTTGTTGTTTAGGACGACAATCGAACGTTAGCTCGCTGTTCCCGCAAATCAAGAAGGATTACTCGACCCTGGCTTAAGTTACTATTTGCACGTAACAAATTTACCATGATAAAAACAAACCCAGATCAATTTCCCAACACACATGCTTTGTATATGGTCAACTTGACGCAAAACACTCATTTATTTCCAGTTTGAGCGGATAGGCCTAAATCACTATGAACTTGCCCTTTAAATTAGTAGGAGTCCGAATTATTAGGAAAATAGGAAAATTGAAAATGATCAGTGTTCATATAATTAGGGACAGCCAAATTAAAATACCAAATACTTGTATGGTTGTAAATAAAATGGTAAATAAATGAAGGATTCAATAAATAAAACGAAGTAAGACAAACAAATTATTTGAAAAATTACTATTCTAATGATTAGAAATTAGGATTTACATTTTTTTGGGTCATGTTCATATTTTTAGGGTCATAAATAAATAATTTTTGGCAAAATAATTTAGGTGTTTGAGGGTTTGAATTATTAGAGTAATTACCATACTTACATTTCAATGCTTAATGTTAATGTTCTTTTCTTGCATATCTGATTATTACTGTATTGTAAATTAACATTGTACTCCTTGTCTATGGGTGAAATATTCCCGCTGCGAGGTAAAGTACTAATTCAAGCAAGCAAGACATATTATAAGTAAAAGATGACTGTGGCAATGTTTTGACATAATTGAACAATCTGAAAGATTTTATGTTCCTTCTCTTTATATAAACCTGTGAAAGATTTTAAATATTTGGTTTTAGGTGTTCATCCGAGAACTCATCTCCAACGCGAGCGATGCCCTGGAGAAATTCCGGTATCTGCAACTCAGCGGCGCGGCCAACCTGGCGTCTGACACGGCACTGGAAATACACATCGGCACCGACGAGAGCAAAAAGACTTTCACCATACAGGTATGATCTGTGTGGAGGTTCCCCAGCAGGAAGTACATCGCAAAATTCCTAAATATGTAGAATTTTAAGCAGTCGAATCAATCCCAGACTCGTCGCAAATGGGTGAAAGATTCCCGCAGCGACGTTAAACTCCATATTCACTCGCTCACAACCCAGTCCAGTAACCTGTATCATCGCGTACGGGTGAAACATTCCTGCTGTAACGTAAAGCACTAATTCTATCAATCAGTTTTAGCAGACCTAAAAACTTTCCCTTGGCATGTAATTTCTATGATTGAAAACTATACCGTAACTATGTTTACTTACGTATATTAGTAAATCTGTAATAAATTTGAACAATAATTGCACTTATTTTTGTATTCTATGTTGTTGTTTTCCCATGGTGACCCTCGTTCTTGTGATCCTTGTCCTTGGTGACATTTGACCTCAGTGACCTTTGACCTCAATGACCCAATAGTGTATGTGTTGCAGGACACAGGACTGGGGCTGACCAGAGAGGAACTGGTGGACAACCTGGGAACTATCGCCAAATCTGGCTCAAAGGTAACCGTCGACACGTCCTGTTTCATTAGCATTTAGTGCTGGCAGGTGGTAGCGCAGTGGTAGAACGTTATTCAGAGACAAAGGTTCCGAGTTCAAATCCCGCCTCGGGGGTCTGACATCAGTCATTGCAAATGGGTGAAAGATTCCTGCAGCAACGTTAAACTTAATATTCACTCACTCTGGCATCAGTGTTTGCGAAAGTTGCCTTTATGACATGATATTGATAGGATGCACTATCTGGTGAATGGCAATGTCATGTCAGCTGTAAATGTCAGCTGTGAAATGAAATAATCTTGAATGCATACATGTCAAAACCCAATTTAATCAAAATCAATCTATAAAAATGTAATATTTAATAAAAAACATTTCCTCCTTGCCAGGCATTCCTGGAGCAGCTGAAGGAAAAGGCAGATGCTGGAACGAATCTGATTGGTCAGTTTGGCGTGGGCTTCTACTCCACCTTCATGGTGGGCGACAATGTGGACGTCTACACACGGTCACACAAGCCAGATGGCGAGTCTCTCAAGTGGTCGTCTGATGGGTAGGTTCTGAGGGCGGAGTCTAGCTTATACAACATGCGCAAACTGCCAATCATGATCTACTGGCGGAGTCTGAAATATATATATATTTTTTAAATAGTTATTTTCTTTAAAATAAAGAAAACATTAAGAAAGATTAAATTAAAAAATGAAATATTAAAAAAAAAAATAGAATGCACATTTTCTTTTTCTGGATTAATATATATTCCAATTTATATATTCCAGATCTGGAAGCTATGAGATCTCGGAGGCGGAAGGGGTGCAACGCGGAACGAAGATCGTAGTCCACCTGAAGGGAGATAGTTACGAGTTTGCCAGAGAGGAAGTTATTAATGGTAGGTGGTGGCTTCTCTGCTTGTCCTTGGTATAGAAACAGGGACGTGATGAAACTTGGCGTTTTCTTACAAAAATTAAATAGATATTGCAATGTATAGTCTCAAGCACTATAACGTAACCATTAAGGTCGTGCTCCTGTCTAATGTTCTGTCACATGTCTAGTACATGTGCTGTTCTTTAGAATGGAGTGAGCAAGCACAAGACAGTAAATTGCCATTGGCAGCCATGTTGGATTGTGTTCTGTGCCGTCTGCACCACCTATTTCACTGGTACATTTCCCGGACACCGAGAACACTGTGCGGAGTTGCTCCTTTGTAACCGCACATGTCTTGGACTGTGCTCCTTTCTTGGACTGTGCTCCTTTCTAGCTGTACAGACAGTACAGCTAGAAAGGAGCACAGCCTAACATTTCCATCTCATCCTCTTGTGTGTTTATTTATAACAAATGTAATCGCTTTTACAGATGTGATAAAGAAATACAGTAACTTTGTTGGAGTTCCAATCTTTCTCAATGGCAAAAGAGTCAACATGATTCAGGTAAGACAATCTTAATAATAATTCAAGTTCGTAGCATACACAAACTGGGATAAAAGTGGAATGATTTTGAAAGTGATTCTAGTTTTCAACAAAAAACAAATTGAAATCTGAGATAACATGATCCAAACATTAGAAATTACTACAATTACGAATGCATCATCTAGTAGAAAGATTCCCACTGTGACGTAAAACAATAATTTGCTCTCTCTAGCAGATCATGAAAGTTGATTGATTGTAGCGGGAATATCTCGCCCATAGTCGACGATCATGAAAGTAAATATACCGGTAGTTGTATTGTATAATCATGTGAAATTTTGATTTATAATTGTTTCATTTAAGTAAAAATCGTTTACTATTTTACTTTATTGGTTTAATTTAATTTAAGACTTTCTTTCCAGGCCCTTTGGATGATGGATAACAAGGAAATCACGGAGGATATGCACGAATCATTTTTCCGTTTCATTGCCAACGCTTACGACAAACCACGCTATCACCTGCAATACAAAATAGACGCCCCTCTCAACATTAGAGCACTTTTCTACATACCAGAGTATAAGCCTAGTAAGTATAGATCCACGGGTTGTCGGGTTGTAGCACAGTGGTAGAACATTTGGACTTCGGAGCCAAGGGTCCTCAGTTCAAATCCTGTGGCTATATCCTTGGTCTCTCTGTACCAGCAGGTGCTCGTAGGTTTACTGCAACATTCAGAGCTACGGATGTTGCAGGTTTCTCCTGCCCTAAACTGACAAGTCGCGATATTAGTGAAATAATCTAGAAAGCGACTCTAAACCCCAATTTTAAAGAAAAGAATAAGAAAAAAATTTGCCATTTATCCGATTTATTTTCACGTAACCACATAATTCTTCTGTTGCAGCCATGTTTGACATGAGCCGTGAGACTGATGTCGGAGTGACCTTGTACAGCAAGAAGGTCATGATTCTACAGAAAGCCAACAACATCCTGCCCAAGTGGTTGAGATTCGTGAAAGGTAGGTTGGCCACCGGATATCTCCTCACATAGCAGTGTTGTTCTATGGTAGCGTAGTGGTAGTATGTCAGACTTTAGAGCCAATGATATCGAGTTCGAAATTGTCACATGTGATAATAGCAGGCAATGTCTGAAGTCTTGTAGTCCAGTTGTTATATCGGTGTATATTTCTATGGAATTCTCCGTTCCGATGCTGTCATGACTATCTATGAAGTTATTTTCCTTAATTTATGGGTAACAGTAAGTGTTCACATGTTCACTGCAACACTTAGTGTTATAGATTCTATGGCAAATTGGTGAAAAATTCCCGCAGCGACGTTAAGCTAACTAACTCTATTCATGGCATTTTCCCATGGTATAATCTAAATAAAATACCCGGACATTTCTGCGGGACAATTACCCCCAATAGGACATTTCCCCCAGGTTTCACTCAATATAATGGTTAAAAAATAAGTTCAGCATCGATTTACTTTCCTTTACCGGTATATATTTCTATAGTAACTACTATAAATAAATATCTCGTGCTATAATTCTGACATTTGTGACATATCTCTGACTGTTTCAGGTGTTGTGGACAGTGAGGACATTCCTCTCAATCTCAGTCGGGAGCTGCTGCAGGACAGTAATCTCATCAGGTAGGACTGACAGGTGGTAGCTAGGTGGTAGCTAAGTGGTAGCTAGGTGGTAGCTAGGTGGTAGCTAAGTGGTAGCTAGGTGGTAGCTAGGTGGTAGCTAGGTGGTAGCTAAGTGGTAGCTAGGTGGTAGCTAGGTGGTAACTAGATGGTAGCTAGGTGGTAGCTAGCTGGTAGCTAGGTGGTAGCTAGGTGGTAGCTAGGTGGTAGCAAGGACTAGGAGCAGGATTTATTTTGTTAATAATTATGGTTTAATTCTTGATTATTAATCGTCGCAAATGGGTGTAAGATTCCTGCAGTGACAGTAAGCTCCATAATTTCTCGTGGATTCTGAAATGAATGCTAACTTCAGAAGACTGTATATTTCAGGAAGTTGCGCCAGGTGCTGACAGCGCGGATCCTAAAGTTCCTCCTGGAGCAGTCCAAGAAGGACCAGGACAAGTACCTCAAGTTCTACGAGGACTACGGTCTGTTCTTCCGGGAAGGCATCATCACCACTGGCGATCAGGAACAGAGGGTAGGACTGTAGATATTGTCTGATAGGATGAAAGGGTATAACCAGATGGTAGTACTGTAGATAGGACCGGAGGGTAGAACTGTAGATGGAGAGTTGTCTGACAGGACCAGAGGGTAGGACTGTAGACAAGACCAGAGAGTAGGACTGTAGATATTGTCTGATAGGATGAGAGGGTATAACCAGATGGTAGTACTGTAGATAGGACCAGATGGTGTGACTGTAGATTGGAATTGTCAAAAGGCATCAGGTAGAGAGGACGGCAAGACTGTAGACTGACATAGTCAGAGGGTAGGACTGCTACTGGAGATATGGATTGTCAGACAGAATCAGAGAATAGGACTGTAGATTGAAAAACAATGATATTATTGAAATATGCTACCAAGCAGTCCTGTGCTATCAAACAAATGTCCTGACATTACTAAATAAATTTAATATTTGTGCATACTTTCAGGAGGAGATTTCCAAGCTGATGAGATTTGAGTCGTCCAAGTGTCCGGCTGGAGAGAAGATAAGTCTCCAGGACTACGCGTCTCGGATGAAGGCCGGGGCTCGCGACATCTACTTCCTGTCTGCGCCTAGGTACGTCCAGTCACTGGAGAAACTTGATTCAAAAATATTTGTGAACATCTTGGCTTTCTGTTTCCTTGAAAGAACTACTGCTTTTACTAGAAAGACAACGTAGTCAGGTTTATTTCAACACTAAGCATTACGGGTGTTGCATGTTTTCTCCTGGTGTATACGGAAACACTCACGATGTCTATAAAATAAGTTTGTTAGTGTCTCTAAACCACCAAACTCTTTAGTTATTAATATTTTTAATAAAATAAATAAATAAATACCCGGTAAGTAAATAAATGAGTAAATAAATAATGAATGAATAAATAAAAAAATAAAATAAAATAAAATAAAATATAACAACAATGAATGAATAAAAAAATTGATTGATTGATTGACTTAATGTTTTATGTCAGAGTGGCAATGACAAATAAATAATGAATGAAGGAAGGAATAATAATGTAGTACTTTGAGCATGCCTTAGAGTTTGGATCTGGAACATTATTAATATCCATGATAAATATTACTAAAGATTATTGAGATGACGTGGTTTACTTTTGTTGTGACAGTCGTCAGCTGGCGGAGTCGTCGCCGTACTTCGAGGCGTTGAAGAAGCGTGACGTGGAGGTGCTGTTCCTGTACGAGCCATACGACGAGCTCGTGCTGATGAACCTGGCTCAGTTTGACAAGAAAAATCTCAAGTCCATCGAGAACGAGATTTCGGGCGAGAAGGAAGAAACTGACACTGTGGACGAGAAAGGTGAGCGATTTCGTAAAAATATAAATTTAGGATTTGTTTACAGAATTTAGATATGTATCCTGCATGAATGGGTTACCAGCATGATTTCCGGGGTGTAGATCTACGGCTTTTTACAAGCTGAAATTTCTCGTAGGCCCTGGGATAATATATTTTACTCATATGTTATCAAATTGAAGCTATAAATGACAGTTAAACTGTATCCAAACCGAAAAATAATTTCACTGTTTTTCGTGTGTCTTTATAGACAATATTTTAGTTTATTTAATTTTTTTAAATGTGAAATGTATCCATTTGCTGCCAATGTTGAATAGATAACAAAAATAATTTATGAATTTAGTGTTTATTTATTTATTTTATTTATTTTGTTTTAACCTCCAGACGAGAACAGCTTGAAACAAGATGATGCGAAGACACTGATTGACTGGCTCAAGTCTGTCCTCACAAATAAAGTTCAGCAGATTAAGGTATGTGTCACTTTAATTCGTGTGTAGCAATGGTGGACGTGGGTCTAATTAACTATACTCGTGGGATAATCAGGGATGTGGTCCATACTGTTTAATTGCAGTCTTACACACTGAGGTTTCATGTTTCTCGGATACATTTAGAATTTGTTTCACATTTTAGTTTGTGCTTGCTGTTACAGGTGACAAGGAGGCTGGAGACTCACCCGTGTATCGTGACCGTCGTGGAGATGGGGTCGGCGCGACATTTCCTGAAGACGACGCTGGCAGACAAGAGTCAGGAGGAGCGGTTCCGTTTACTGCAGCCAACTCTGGAGATTAACCCCAGGTACTGTTCTGTTTACTGCAGCCCATTCTTGCATAGTCCACAGTGTTAAATAGTGTTCAGTGAATCAGTTCGAACTGTATCGTCATGGCAATATTGACACACACGCACACGCACACGCACACACGCACACACACAAACATGTATACAGACTTCAAGCACCATATATTTAGTGATGTTAATATTACACACTCACACTCACACACATACACATGCTTGCACATACTCTGACACACACACATACTCTGACACACACACACAATTTATGCACCATCTGTTTAGTGATGTGAATATCTCTTCTACATGTCAATTTTAATGCTGTCTTTTCAGTCATCCGCTGATCAAGAAATTGTTCCAGCTGTCATCTGATGACCCGAGTCTGGCTGAATTGCTTGCTGACCAGGTAGGTGTCACACATCCTAGCCACATTCAATGCTGAACAAGTAGGTGTCACACAACCTAGCCACACTCCTTGCTGAACTGTGAAGGGTGGTAGTGCAGTGGTAGAACGTACAGACTTCGGAGCCAAAGGTCCCAATTTCAAATCCTGTCCCAGGGGCCTGGTGACAATATTCGCAAAAGTTACCTTTCTGACGCGATATTGATAAAATGCGCTATCTGTAGAGTGGCAATGCAGTTATCATCCTTTGTCTGTCAGTACTAGCCACTGCAACATACAGTGCTAATGTTGCGGGTTTCCTCCTGCCCTAAAGCCGTGATATAAGTGAAAGAATCTTGAAAGCGACTCTAAACCCAATTAAAAAGTAAAAAGAATAATTAATATATAACTGCAAACTGTTGAGAATGCTCTTGTTCCCAACAGCTGTTCCCAACAGACCAAATACACCCACCCAAACCGCAAAGTAAACAACTCTATAAACAGATTAAAAGTTGGACGTACACAACTCAACCACCACAAAACATTACTAGGAATCTCCAACAACCCAAACTGCCCACACTGCACCAACGAAGAAAG
>JAUTBV010159477.1:0-10149 GCA_032361325.1 Lepetodrilus fucensis | reverse complement strand
CAGTCATCAGGTAGTTTCAGCCACGACAGTCACCAGGTAGGTTCAGCCACGATACAGCAGTCATCAGGTAGTTTCAGCCATGACAGTCATCAGGTAGGTTCAGTCACGACAGTCATCAGGTAGTTTCAGTCACGACAGTCATCAGGTAGTTTCAGCCACGACAGTCACCAGGTAGGTTCAGCCACGATACAGCAGTCATCAGGTAGTTTCAGTCACAACAGTCATCAGGTAATTTCAGTCACAACAGTCATCAGGTAGTTTCAGTCACGACACAGCAAGTCATCAGGTTCAGTCATGACATGACAGTCATCAGATTGGCAGCCATTACTGGATGAATGTGGTCATATTAAAACTTTCTAACATTTCAATTTATTTACAATTATTAATGTGTGTTACTTGGGCTGTCAGTACCAGCTACAACTCCTGTACTTAAATGACCCGTCATGATAGAAGTGAAATTATCTTGAAAGCGAATCTAAACTCCAATTAAAATCAACAAAAAGAAAAGACAACTCTCTGCAGTGAGATCTGACTATGGCCCACTGAAGGTTATATCAAAGTCATTGCCTCTCAATCGTCAAGTCATTGCCCAGGGCTCAATTTAGCGACTAATTTTGCATTTGGCTACTAATATTTCACGTGTTTCTGGCTATGCAGGAGCCAAATTGCTCCCTGGAAAAAATTGTAACTTTGAGGCCTGTTGCCTCTCATTGCCTTTCATTGCATTGAAATATTCAATGGCACATTTAATTCAAAGTGGTGTATTGTTCCTTATAATGACTTCAGTTTGCACCTGGGGCCAACAATGCTACATTATGAAGGTTAATTTCATGCAAGCCAAGGTCAAGCTAAGAATATGTTGTTGTTGTTTTTTTTTCTTCTCAAACCCAAACATTAAGATATCACTCGAACTTTAACTTCATGTTGTAACTGGTAACACTTATGCAGAAAACAATTCAAATTTTCATTTCATAATTACAAATTAAAAGGGTTATGTATGACGGTAATGGGTGTGGCTGTTGGTGCAAAGACCTGGTAGTCAACATAAAACAGACTTGTTTTATCTCGTTCAGTGCATGGGGTCTTTTGTGCTGCTTTTGCCAAGAAAATGATTTATCCATTGGGGATTCACCTCTCAACCAATGGCATCTGATATCGTGCTGAGCGTAATGTTATTCTAAATGTATCTCTGTCGTTGCTATGGGTGATTCAATTTTCCATGTCCGCCATATCAACAAACTGCTGTTCCAGTCGGTGTGTGTTCTTACCTGAGCTGTGTTCAATACCACATTGCTCGCTGTTCCCGACTAACTCTCTGACTCGATGTATAGACAAAGCCTCAGCAGGTGTGTTCACAATATTGTGCAAGTGGTTGTCATATTTCACGTACGCACACAGTATGCCAGATATCGGTTGCCGAGGGAGCACGTGAACACCTCCGACATGTGGAGTAGAACACTCCGACCAAAACGTCTACCTGGCACGAGCCCCCAACGCTTCATCCGCACGTGTGTGACGTAAAACTCAACCTTTATGTCCATGGCCACTGTGTGGTATTCTGACGACCGGTGGTTTTGATGTACCACAGGTGGAACACTCGACCAATCACTGCCTGGCAGGTAGAGAAACTAACCAATCACTGCCTCCATGGAAAGGTTAGAGTTGAGCAACACATGGAAAAGGTGTAGTGTTCAACATGTGTTAAGGAAAGTTGTTTTGCGTGTGTAACGTTTTAATAGTTTTTCGCATTCGGCCACACAGTTCTTTTTTTATTTAGCATCTTGGTTTTTCCAAAGACATTTGCAGGCAATAATAGTACATGCACACACACACACACACATGCACGTGCACGCACAGACACACACACACACACACACACATACACACACATGCATGCACAAGCACATACACACACATGCACGTGCATGCACAGACACACACACACACACCACACACACACACACACACACACACCTATACAAGCACACACACACACGTATGCACAAGCACATGCACGCACAAACACACAAACACACAGACACACACAGATCAAGGAATGTAAGTTGATCCCCACAAGTATACTTTAATGTACATTAATTATTGCATATATGAACAAATACAAAGACAAGGAACCCTGTTATCATTATACGTATATGAATACAGATCAGTTGTAAAATACACTTATAGTATATCGACTATCAATGTTTATTGTGTGAGGATATCTTGAATCAATTTCCAAATGTACTATTAGTTTTATATTCACAAGCTTCTGACAATATCTGTGGAAATAATGTCAGATCTTGCTAGCCTTCATGTCAGGTGTTTGGGGTCTGAAATGTTGTAGGTTATTGCTGTTGTAAGCTGATCTGTTGTTCTATGTAAGTGCCTCCTTCATCGGGCGCCACAGTATGTCTGATCACTGGATGACTCTGGACATTGCACACACCTGGAGAAACAACAGCTCGTTGAGGATGTCCTTATCTGGGTCAAAGGTCAATGCTGTTTTTAGGTCAACGGTCAACACTTTTCACAAGCTGTCAATCTAGGAATGTGTGTGCCCACCACCCACCATATGGCAATGCTCAGAGGAGAGGAAATTAAGGATATTGTACCCCAATCCAGACAGGAAACTCCATGGCTTTTTTCTCAGTATTACGGAAATGTTCTGCCATGTGTGCCGATTGTTCAGCCCATCACAGATTACTGTGAATGTTGCATATCTATTAGGTGATGTTTATGCATTAGGCATTAATATTGTATCTGGCAAAATGTATGTTTATGAAATAATCTGACAAAATGTATAATTATGACATAATAAGATGTTCCAGTGAAAAAGCAAGAATAACCAACTGAACTAAGAATTGATGATAGCACAGTGGTTATCTTGTTGGACGATAATGACTAAGGTCCAGAGTCCAATTAATTATGTTGTACAGTTGTCTCCCTTGGTTCATTGCAATGCACCATCTCTGAATTGTCATTGACCATTGACCATCATGAGAAACAGAAATATCGTGTTCTCAATCCTAGCATTGATCTAAACACATCTCTCATGCTACAGCTGAACACTTGATGTACAAGGTAGACAGCACTAATTCAATCAATACATTTACTAACATTACTCTTGGGTTCGTAAGATGACTAAATTGTATTGTAATATTTCTTTCCAGGCGTTGTTTGTCATCGGGCTTCTTCATGAATGCTGCAGAGCTACAGAAGGCTGGCGACTATATCACAGTAGGTAGAACATCACTGATCATCATCATCATCATCATGTATAAAAGAAATAGAAAATCGCAGATGATGATGTTGATGTATAAAAAAAAATAGCCAATAATAATAATAATAGTACTACTAATAATAATATAAAAAGAATAATATAATAATAATAATAATAAAATCACTGATCATAATACTGTAACTGTAATAATTATATAATAATACTAATAATAATGTAATAATAACAATATTATAATAATTTTAAATAATAATAATAATAATAATAATGGTGCTGATTACCAATCACTATGTATAATATATTCTGTTTTGGTGTTGAATACCAACCAGACGTACACTGTAACTTGTCGAGCTGAAGAATACAAATATCTAAAAAAATATATAAAATTAATAAGGCGCCTGCTGAATCTGGTCTGTTGTACTTGTATTGCAACCATCCCCCTGCGAGACTAGATAAGACATTCCCTGCTGTGTGCTACATTTGTAGATGCCTCCCAGCAGGCAGAGTAATTGAATTACATTGTATTGTAAATCCCTGGCAATGTATTCCTGTCCTTTCAGCTATCTTCAAGGAAGTCTGTGTCCATCCATCCGTCCTCGGCCCTGTTCCAGTGTAAGCCCGCCTACGTCATCTACACCGAGCTGGTCCAGACCTCCAAGACGTACATGAGGTCAGTGATTTTTTACCTCTGACCTTTATTGCAGGGGATAATGCTTTAATTATGGTTTATATCCACTTTCAAGATTCTTTCACTTATATCATGGCTTGCCAGTTTACGGCAGGAAGAAACCTGCACTATCTGTAGAGCTGAATGTTGCAGTAAACCCGGCTGGTAATGACTGACCAAGGATGATATCTGCATTGCCACTCTACAGACAGCACATCCTATCAATATCATCATCGGAAATAGGTGAAAGATTCCCACAGCGACGTTATACTCCATATTCACTCACTATTAATATTGCATTAGAAAGGTAACTTTCGCATATATTGATGGATGAGCAAGTCAAAGATCAATATCTATAAATGTGAATCTTTTTAAAAAGCAAATATCCAGGGGCCGTATTCATAAAAGGGCTTAAACAGTTTTTGATGATCAATATATTTAGCAAAAACTGACTTAAGCCCTTTTATGAATACCGGCCCAGGATGCCATTCCACAGAGTAATCGTAGCGCTACGTCGTCACAACTCCATGTTGACATATACAAGTTGAAACTCTTGTAGCGCTGCGATCGTTCTAGGGGCGGGATGTAGCGCAGTGGTAGAACGTTGGACTTCGGAGCCAAAGGTTCCAGGTTCAAATCCCGCCCCGGGGGCCCGGCATCAATGTTCGCGAAAGTTACCTTTCTGACGCGATATTGATAGGATGC
This sequence comes from Lepetodrilus fucensis, assembly GCA_032361325.1. Lineage (NCBI taxonomy): Eukaryota > Metazoa > Mollusca > Gastropoda > Lepetellida > Lepetodrilidae > Lepetodrilus > Lepetodrilus fucensis. The sequence goes on along the minus strand of JAUTBV010159477.1, from coordinate 5,539 downwards.
ACTGACTGTAGAGTGGCAATGCAGTTATCATCCTTGGTCTTGTCGGTACCAGCCGGTGCTCGCAGGTTTACTGCAACATTCAGCGCTACGGATGTTGAGGGTTTCCTCCTGCCCTAAAGTCGTGATATTAGTGAAAGATTTTAGAAAGCGACTTTAAACCCCAATACAAAAAAAGAAAGAAAAAAAAAAAAGTAGTAGTAGTAGTAGTAGTAGTATGATTACTATTATTAATGTTATTATTATTAGTGTTGTTATTAATGTTATTATTATTATTATCATTATTATTATTATTTATGTTAATCTTTCAGACGCATGAAGTGGTCCTGGTTGTGCAAGAAAGAAAAGAAGGGCTCACGACCACGATCTGCCGACAGCACCGGAGCACACAGCAGGACGGCATTCGCGAACGCAGGATATGAGGACGTACGTCTCGATAATATTCCAAAAATATTCCTCCTCATTGATGTTGTCCTATTGTTAATGCAGACTCTGTGGTGTAATGGTCAGCCTGGAGTGCAGAGGGTCGCAAGTTTGAACCCCGGTCTTGTCATGCCAAAATATGTTAAAATATGTTGTTCCCCTGCTTATTATTATTGTTATTGTTATTATACTTATATTATTATTTATTTTATTATTATTAAATTTTATTGTTATTTTTATTATTATCCTCCTCTTTGTGTTCCACAGACTACCTTCAAGCCAGAAAGCTCCCTGAACGGTGCGTCGTGGGTCATCTACTCTGGCAGACAGCCAAATGACCCTTTGGCGCCCGTGGCTACAGCAGGCGACAACAGGATGAGGTACATCCCTTCGCTGAACAACGCCTCGTCGGTAAGTCTTTTAGTATTATATCAAGGGGCAGGTTGTAGCACAATGGTAGAGCATTGGACGTCGAAGCCATGTTCAAATCCTGTCCCGGGAGTCGGGAATCCATGTTCGTGAAAGTTGCCTTTTTGATGGGGCGGATGGTACGGCAGTGGTAGAACGTTTGTACTTTGGAGCCAAAGGTCCCGAGTTCTAATCCCGTCCCGAGAGTCTGGCATCAATGTTTTTGAAAGTTACCTTTTCGACGCGATATTGATGATATTGATGTAGAGTGGCAATGCAGTTATCATCCTTGGTCTTGTCAGTACCAGCCGGTCCTCGTAGGTTTACTGCAACATTCAGCGCTACGGATATTGCATGTTTCCTCCTGCCCTAAACTGACAAGTCGTGATATTAGTGAAAGATTCTAGAAAGCAACTGTAAACCCCAATTAAAATAAATATAGAAAGTATTATATCACAGGGCAGGTGGTAGCGCAATAATAGAGCATTGCACTTTGAAGCCAAGTTCAAATCATGTTCCGGGAGCCATGCATCAATGTTCGTGATAGTTACCATTCTGATGCGATCATGACAGGATGTGCTATCTGTACTATGGCAATGAAATTATCATTCTTGGTCTGGTCATACTGGCCGGTGCTTGCAGAGCTGTGGATGTTGTGGGTTTCCTCCTGCCCTAAAATGACAAGCAGTGATATAAGTGAAAGATTATTTTAAAAGCCCAATTTACATTTTATTTTTAAATTACATCACGTTTAGATGTACTTGATGGAATTTTTGCTTTATCATTCACTCACTCTCCGTTGGAATTCTGGCTTTATCATTCACTCACTTTCCGATGGAATTCTGGCTTTATCATTCACTTATTCAACTTTTCCACCAGCACCAGTCCGGTTCATCCAATGAATTCTACAGACCTTACGGACCCAATGAAGCCAATGCAGCCTATCTATGCCGTGGAAGCACTCCAGACCAAGCAGGAACAACAGAACGCAGCATCACACCAATCGAGGACTACGAGAAGGGAAACAATCCATCACCTCATCCCCGATGCGAGTCTGTGCCCACGTTCAAGCCCGTTCGTGGATACCAAAAAACTCTTCTTGAACCAGATCCGGACTATTTTGCTTAAATTCCAATAGGAATTAACTGACTGGTTGTCGTAATTGATTATGCTAAACAACCACATGGATGTCAGAAGCTAGTATAATAACTTATATGTAGATTTTATATGCATAAAGAAATTCTGATTTTCGAGTAAGTTTATAAATATATAATTGTATATCTTGGGTCTATGTCAACTTCTTAAATTTCATTAAATTAAGATTGTGATTGTGAAGAACCATATATTTGTTTAGATAATTTATGTGAAAATACCATTTCGTATTTTTTTGGTCGGAATTTCTTTTTTAATTTCCACAATTAATTTATGTGTCCAAACTATTAGCAGGTTAAAATTCATAGGACAAATATTGTATGTAAAATAACACTACACAATAAAATAACTACAATGTTTTTTCTGGTACGTGAAAAGAATTGTTGCAGATTAACTGACGTTAATAATAATAGTAATAACTATTCAGACTTTTAGTTTTATTTGTGTGTTTGTTAAACTTGCATTTTAATAGTGAGTGAGTATATAATACATGTTATTAGCATTGCTGAAAATTCTGAAGTAATTTTGAAAAATAATAGTATACTACATGTATTTGAATAATTTGAAAAAGACCATTTTATATTATTAGTGTCAGAATTTCTTTCAGCAGAACTCAGTTTTTATTATATATTATTTTAATATTCTGTCTGTCTAATATGTATCAAAATCAAAACTGAATATGATTGTTATTTAATACATTCAAAGCTCATAACCTTTCTGCCACAATAGCGAGTGCAAGTGTGTCATGTCTATTTTTAGAATTTCAAAGAATATCATCAAATTAGGAATGCCGGTGCTAGGCTAACAGAAGTCTAGGCCTTAGATTGAGAACATCTTAATACAAGGTTACAAAGGATCGTATCCTTAAATTTCTGTTTGATTCAGAGATGAATTATGTTGTTCAGCATGATTCATGGCTAATAAATCGGGATGCAACATAAAGCACGTAAACAAGACAACAACCATGCACATTTCACCTACACGCTTATCACCGAAATCAGTAAACTGGGTACGTCTAAAAATAGAATTCACTCCACTTGCAGCTCCTATTGTCTTGATCTCGATGTGATTTTATGGATATAACATTTTTGATAGTTGTACATGACCCTTCATTTTTCAAATAAACTTTTGGCCCTTTGGTATGTGTGTGTCTATTATTAGAGACCTTGCCCCGAGATTACGAAACTTTCTGAGAATGATTTCATACTCAACTCAGAATTTTGTTCATAAAACATCATGTGACGTCATAGACTGAGTATGCTGTGAGTCTAGGGTTATGATGTCACATGACGTTTTATGAACAAAATTCCGAGTTAAGTATGAAATCGTACTAAGAAAAGTTTTGTAATCTCGTACCCTGATATACGTCCGGCGTAAATTTACACCCCTTTCATGAAACGCAAGCCAGGGCATTTTCTAGCTACAGAAATGCAGCTAGGCAAAGGTGGAGATCAGGGTGAGTGAATATAGAGTTTAACGTCGCTGCGGGAATCTTTCACCCATTTGCGACGATGGAGATCAGGGGACCCATCCCTTTTACTACTAAATTTGGCTGAATTGCTGTTTCAAAATGTATTTCATGATTCTACAAACATCTAGGCTTCAATTAAAAACCAAATGAATCAATTTTGATGATTGTTTTTGCGGTACTTACTCCATTTTATTTTATTCAGCAAAGTGCTATTTTGACCATGATTTCCGAAGTTATGGAACAGCTGATGCAGCCTGGACATTTTCGTGAAAATGTTACTGTAAAATCAATGTAGCTAGATGTCAATCTACAATGTCTGTGCTAACCTTAACCATATCCCCGTCTCAAGCAAATTGGTAAAGTACTAGGGTGGGGGTGAGGGCCTTGATCTCCACCCTTATCCAAACGTGACCGTGGACTGTTTACAGTATGAAACTGACCCTACAAACTTTAATAATTTGTCCTGTGTGTGTAGTGTTCTTGATTATACTGGACAAGATCCACGATTTATCGTTTTCATTTGAACATTTTGGAAATTTTGATGTGAATCCAAACATGTTTGTTTTTTCTGACAATATATTTATTCTCGTAGCTGGTACCCGTCCAAATACAAAACCGGCGCATTTGGAACAGGGAACCATGCATTCACACGACTTCGGTATAATCCGCTACATTAGCAAATCTCCCTTTAATTCGTGGTACCAAGGTCGAAACCATTCATCCGAATGTATTTTCACACCTGAGATACTACTAGGAATACACATACTATTAGGTAAACTAATAGCAAGAGACAGTCTAACGACTTCGACTTTTCTGTGTTTTAAGCATACGGTAAACCTTTAAAAAGTAACTATTTGCATTGCAATTGTTGGTTTCTTCTAATAAATGGTTACAGTTTTAAACCGTGCCACTCTATATATTATTATCTGATCTAGGTATATTTAATTGTTTTATAACAAGTCCATTAAATCATATAAGCTGACAAAGTGTTACGATATTTTACAGGGTTATGGGTTGCTTCTCACTAAAACCTGTTCATACCAAATTCCAGGTCGTTTTGGCTGAGTTGTTTCGTCCGAGTCATTTCACGCTTAGTTTCGGGTCGTTTCACAGCACTTGTTCAAAATTAACACTAGTCCTCTAGCCCAGGCCATTTCTCGCAAGGCTAAAGGTATCCTAAGGACTAGCAGAAATTCATAACATTTGTTATTTGTATCACTATTCGGACTAGTAAGTTTTATAGTGAATTTTGATCACTGGTTTCACAGCTAGTAACTCCTAATACTATATTGCAACACTACAGTCCTAAGAGAAGTGAAATTTCATATTTCATTTTTTTAATGAATACTAGTATATTATATCATAATTATGTTAATAAATCTATAAGTAGATATTTTTTTAATGAATAGAATATACAATAAGGACCGATAGTTGATACAAGATTCATTCAAAATACAGAGACATAAACCGGTCAAACATCTAAATGTGCTATGCAGCTGACACTCTCCTATTGTGACATCACATGAAAACATCATGATGCAGATGCCATGCATAGCAACAGTCACAAGCCTTGCTAGCACACGTGTTAAAAAATGTTGACAATTGTACTGTGTACAGATATCTTTGTGGTTTACGTTCATTGCAATGTTTTTATCAATACCTATTGTTCCATGTTCAAACCATGGCATATCAATTTTAATTAAAAATGACTTTAATTAGCAAGTACCTAATGATGTATCTCTGATTAGGTGTCACCAGATTACCTGTCACTGGAAATGACTTACTGACACTATGACTTTCAAAGTCATCTAATAGTAATAATTGAATAACTTGTTTAGTAAGAGTAATAGTAGTTTGTATTTTATGTAATGCTCTACGTCTTTAGATATCATAGTATGTTTCAATATCATTATGAGCCTTCAACAGAGGTCTTGATCAATTATCTACATGAATATATGTCGTCATACGAATACAATATACAGCCGTACCTTAGTAATAAACTAGTTCTCTGTTAGACGCGCAAATCAAGAACTTTGTTATTAGGCAGGAGCCCAGTATTACTCAGCACGTCACTAAGGTTTGGTCACT
>JAUTBV010159466.1:0-10150 GCA_032361325.1 Lepetodrilus fucensis | reverse complement strand
GAACACTTACTAATCACCAATAGATGATAATTGGAGCAATAATTATATTTTATTTTAAATTAACACCAATTAGCTTCAAAATTTTCAAAATGACATATCAGGGGGTTGATCACATGACTAAACAATGTCGCTTGTTTTATTTTTGTTCATCAGCCATAATGTCCTTTCATGCAGTTATGGCGTAGCACAATTTCCATCAATATCTACAGCTTACACGATGTACAAAAATATCGCTCTATTAGTTTGTCATTGATATCGCTTTAAAATGTCAAAAATACATCATTAGGCAATAAAACTTTTTAAATCCATGCATGCATTAGGTATGGTTTATATATTAATAAATATCCAGGAAAACATTCATATTTCAGGCGATAATAGGCCCGTAACCAGTACATATACAGTTAAAAAGAAAATAAATCCCTAAATCTTGACAGGTATTATCATTTACCAATACATAACAATACAATAGCAATAATAATAATAATAATAATAATAATAACAATAAATAATTATTACATACCAGTAATAATAACAATAATAATAATAATAAAATATTAATAATAATAATAATAATAATAATAATAACTTGCGCAATATCCATGGCAAAAACATGCTCAAATTGCTACATTATTATTAATATCCCAGTCAATTCACCTTCTCAACTCCCTGGGGAGTACACACCACAAGCTGCCATTTTGGCACTAGACAGTTTAATGTTAACATTCACAAGTAAATCACACTGGGTGACAAAAATTGTGGGTGTCAAAAGATATCCTGATACTGGTTCATTATTGATTATTTATCTAACACACCTGGCTGTATTAGTGGTATTCAGGGTACCATACCTGTGTTGTCAGGTGTGTCTCAGCCATAGAGCAGTCAGATTAGTGGTGGGAAGGACAGTGGTCAGATTTGTGGTCAGAAAGGGACCTCTATGTACACTGCAGCTTATCCAGACTCATACACAGTGCTTGAAATATAATCCATCTGCATACCTGAGAGTTTTGAGCCGAAATGGCATCATTTTTTGTTTATTTTTATTAATAGGAAATATACAAAGGTGGTTTATTTAATAGTTATGAACACCACTCAATCAGCTATTAATCCTGAGGAAATAAAAAAAATATATATATTGTTTTAAATATTTGTTTTTTTTATCCAGTTTGATTCATTTTCATATTAATAATACAAAAGGATAAAGACTACTTTATTGACTGACAGGAGTTAGTGCTTAGCCTGCTATGAAGGAGTTAGTGCTTAGCTTGCTATAGAGACACATTTCTATACATGTGCATCACAGTGTATTAATCAATGTCACCTGCGTATGGCTTCAACTTTTACAACATGAATGTGCTGTATGTATGATAATAAGTAGTTTCAGGGGTGGAGTACAGTCATGGTACATTTCACGTGATCCTTGTCGTATCAGGTGTTGCAAACTCCACAACCTATATACTTTAATAAAACTATCCTAGTCCTGAGATAATCCACTAACTTAAAATAACATCCGCAACTCTTGTGTGAATTAAAAAAAACAAGATGAAAATATTTTCCTATGGCTCTGTAAACGTAATAGTTTGCTGGCCTCTCTAACATTCTGTTCATAGGCATGCTCTCAACAGGTAATTCTTCCTTGATTGCTCCATATACATTGGGCAGGAAAAACAAACCACCAACCTGTTCTACCAGTTTCTAATAATACATCTATTGCTAGTCAGATTTGCACTGGTAGTACAGACTATGGTATGATAGAGTAGTTCCTGGTTATACAGGCAGAGGACATGTTACCGTAGAAGATATAAAACTCAATCTTCATGTATAGGATTATTCAATTCAAAATATGTGGAATTCATATTTGTCATAAATGTATTTTTATTTTTATTTTTATTCAATTAAAAATGTTCCTAACCGAACACATATTATTAGTTGATAATAATTAAAATCACAAGAAAAACTATTTGTACAATGATGTCCTTTCAAAAAGGCACATCCTAATTTCAATAATGGTATGGCCAAATTTAAGGTATTTATCTAGTTATTCATATTGTACTATACATATTTCACACCCCCATTTTCCAAATTCCTATATCCACCCATGCCATATCAAATCACCAATTATCATGTTTGTGTCAGGTAATATACTTGCGACCTTCAACCTTTGGACCAACATTCCATCATTCTACCTGTCTACTGGAGGCTATGTGGATTTCTCATGTAATCGTTTACAACAATAAAATTAGACTAATTTGCTTTCATGAACATAACATGCTTGTTATATACAGTAACATTTACTTTGAGACTTAACCGAACCACTGTCAAAGTACAGGAACATATTTCCTTTAAGTCAACAGTCCTTCAAGCACATGTAAATGCCTCTTAATAATTATAATAATTTGTATATAGTACACTATTAGCATTACATAGTATTATTTTATCTTAATATGTATTGGATATAGGTATGGAATACAAGTAATCATTTCATGTCAGTAATATACACACCTGTTCAATGTTAACCATGGTGACCTGGCTAAAGTTCACAAGAGGTCATCAAGAGCATTTTACTAGCTTGGCAGTAAGACTAAAATACATATACATGTACATGTATATTGATTTACATGTACATGTACAATACTAATATACTAATACAGGAAGACATGTCAAAACTGATAGGTTCAATGCCACAGTATAGCTCCTGTAACAATTAATTAATACATGTATCTGAAATTTAATATTTATTTATTATATTTATTAAGTGTCAATATGTATTACATGGACAGACAAACCTAAAAAATAATATCATAGATTTGATCATGGACATGTTGGAATCTACCAAGTTTCCTTACAAGTAATAACATCCGAGTACAAGTCCACTTATTTATCATGCCATTGGGTTAATATTGCAATGTAATTTGAAAATAACTTGAATGTAACATAAAATGGATATGCTTCCACTTTCCAGTACATTTTATGATCATAATTGTCATAAGGATGATGAATTGCCTCTATTGAATCATAAAATAATTGATAAGATAGTAAAACATACCAAGATGCACATTAACCTTTGTTAATATGAAATATGAAAATATTAACATTATTCTAAAATACATGTACTGTATATATAAAATTCTATATATAAAATCAAGACACAAAGAGAGTTTCCCTTTCCCAAGAGCTTTCGGTCTTGTTATGTCTCTACAGAGGAATGTATATAAATAAAATTGAGAGATGAAGTATTAATAATCTGATAATCTAGATCTGCTAGCGCTTTCGGCTGTTAGCCTCTTGAGGCAGATACACTATAATATAACAGACATGAAAGTATATATATCTTTACTAGACAGATAACTTTTTCTGTTCCCTCTCCTAGCAAGAAATGTTCATGTCTGTAAAGTACATGTATGCCAAATATGACTGATTTGAAATTGATTCAATATTACATTACCAATGTTGTAAGAACAATTAATAAATCAATATATTGGGTGCAATTATTAAGCAATTTATAAGACATTAGCATTACACAAGCTCTGTCTGATTCACAGTCATAAAGTACTTCCTGCTGAGCAGCGTAACTGTGTTAATATAAGTTCTTTAAAATCAACACTTTTTACATTACAGTTGGTAATGGCCCAATGGCCCGTGCATTACAACACACCCTGTTTACTAAAGTGTAATATTAACACTTTAAAATAAAATGACTGTTGCATGACATCAATTTTCTTCACAGCAAACATTAATAAGGTCATAATGTACCTCACATGAATAGCGGCCAGGATTTGGGAGAGACGCCCCAGTGAAGCCTCTCGGTAGGAAGTGCTACGATTGATGCACCCCTCCCTCGAGATATGGGATACCCTGTTATCTCGCGTGTGAGCCCATCAACCCATGGGTAGGTAGGAACAGTCTGACAGTGACAATGGAAGCTATGCTGTGGAGGTTTGGAGGGTGCTTATTTGGACTCCTGTGGTTATCAGCTGTAACAATAGGTAAGCAACCAACAAATACTCTATTGTCACAATTATTTGCAATCTTAGAAGAAAATACAAAATAAATTGACTGTAATTCCATTAAAATATTTTGATACATATATATAAAAAGTTAATAAATATTTCATATTTCCAATAGGGACTAAGTATTTAAAAGTTAATTATCGATAGTACAAAGTTTTGAACTTTGTCATGAGTTCGGTACTATGCCAGTCTTATAGAACGGTTACTGTTACAGTTGGATAAGAACATATGCTAGTATATAGAGAACTACACGTATATGTCTGCAGGTATATACAGTGTAGAACATGGGTGTTGTACTCAATGGTAAAAATAGACCTATCAATCACTTGGTATCTTCATCCATATCAACATACTAGTATCATGAGATGATTAATTGTGGGAAATAGTAAAAGCATTCCAAATGTGTTGTCCATTGACCCAATAGGGCAAGGTTCACCTTTACAAATGTACAGTAGTCATAACTCCAACCCTTGTCATAGACTACACCATTGCTAATATTGGAGGTAAGACTACATTAGAGCTACACTGCTTCGTACAGGAGAGCCCAGATCTGATAAGATCTCTGTGTCTATACCTTCATAACACACTTACTCCTGGCTTTAACTGAAACATGCCCATTTCAAGCTGGTAATAGCATACTGTCTGAACTAGTGAACACAGGATATTCATGAATACACCATGCATGCATGTTATAATGGACTGCATATGAATGAACCAGAATTAATCACATCCTTATAGGACATTAATGTTAAAGTACAGATTTTGAATGAACATGCTATCATGAACCATAACCCTGTGATTTGTATACTTTTGAGGATAATACATCTAATATTTCAATTACCAGTAGTATATACATTACTGAACTTATGAACATTATGATATTGTGTTTTAATTTATTTTTAAGATTAGCGATTAGAACAGCTTTCAAGATTCTTTCACTTATATCATGGTTTGCAAGTTTAGGGCCAAAAGGAAATCCACAACATCTGTTGCGCTGAATGTTTCAGTAAACCTGCAAGCCCCGACAGACCAAGAAGATAATAATCATCTTTCTAGCTATAGAATTCCAGATACATGTATGCATACAGTATTTCAGGATGGGTGGCATAGCAATGCCTATCGTACATCTATTTGTAGATCATCAAAATGGTCCTAAGTTCAATCCTGCCCCGAGGACACAGCATCAATATTTGTGGAAAATTAATATTTTGTTGATTGCATTGTCTGTACTGCTAAGTGTAGTTATCATCCTTAGTTAGTTAATCTTCACTATCAGCTGGTGCTTGCAGGCTTACTGCAATACTCATTGAGCTGGTGTTGCAGGTTTTTTTCTGACCATAATCTGACAAGCATTGACTATTAGTGTATTTATCAGGTTTTGTAAGATACATATATACCAGTACTGACAATTAGAAAATGTTGGTTAAAATTCAAGGCAAAGTATAGATTACTAGCACAGCAGCTCTGTTCACAATAGAACGCTCAAACCGACAGTTCTAGTCCAGTGATGACATTCATAGTCTAATGTACATGTATTTTACTACTGGCGGGTGTAACTTGTAAGATAATAAATACATACTTCTGTGCACACATCATTGAAAGCCTATAATTTGATATCTTTTTGAAATCAGACCATCTTCTCTTGTCCATTGAAACATATGGGACAAACAGAATTGTAAACTCCAAAATCATGTTCACAAACCTAGAGCTCATTGAAACAAAGTTTGAAAACAAGCATCCATGGTATTCATGAGATATTTTCCAGTTCCATTTTGAGGATACCCAACCTAGCGAAAATCACATAACTGATTGTTTCTTCAACTCTCTTGGACCCAGATCATTGTGTGACCTGACATACTGCCAATAGGAAGCTATATATAGCCAATCAAATAACAGTAAGGGGCTGATTTATTTCCTTGTCATAACACTATTACATGTCCTGTAGAGAGTGAAGTGTTCCTGAATCCTTCACTCATACATGACAGATACAATTGTAGCTTATGAGGGTTACACTTTTTACATGGGACAATTTATTTATTTTTACAGGTGTGTATTTAATAATTGAAAATATTATCATTTACATAATTAGTATAATCTGTTTAATGAATACATTGTAGTCAAATTACTAAATGTTCGATATCTATATATAAAATTAAGAACAAATTATTGCCAAACATTAAGAACAATATTATTTCCAAATTTAATAGCATACAAAATTAAGAAAAAAATATTGCCAAACAGAATTAAGAACAAATTATTACCAATGCATCAAACAAATAAGTGCTCATTTATTCAAGTAGACCATACCAATTAAATCCATCATTTCTTAAGACAGTTTGTAAGGCCATTGGAAAGACATGTTAACATATATTAGTCATTTTGGAGTGATCTATCAGCCATGAACTACAAACATTTGGACATATGATGTTTGCCACTAGACTACACCATGTTTACTTTGGCAGGTTAATAGGGTGCTGAAATCTTTGCTGAACAGATTTTGCATTCACAGAAGGAAGACATCCCTATTGTGTCTCGTGTCTCTGATATCAGGAAATATTCTGTCACACGTGTGACAGTTCATCAGTTCTCTGAAAAATGTCCTGAATTCCTGTATAAATTATGTCTGATCAGGTGGCCTTTCAAGAATGGATTAACCTACATGTATACTGCCTATGGTGAGACATAGTTTCAACGCAGGATATCCTCAAAGATTGCTGATGATCAAATTTCATACAGACATATCATGATACTGAAATATTTATAAATCATAAAAGGATATTGTAATACAATGCTTATTCAACATTGGCTAAACTATGTCATTAATAGAAGAATTTAGGGGGTGTTCCCCATTATTTGGAAAGTTGTGTCAGTAGATGATGATATGATGATAGTTGGTGACTATTTCATACTTCCATACACTCCAAATACCTAGGTTTTACTAATGACATTTACTTTCACAAAGGAACAGCCATTTTGTCATTTAATACTAAATATTATTTGTTTTATTTGAATGTGGGTTTAGAGTAGTCTTCTAGAATCTTTCACTAATATCACTTGTTAGCTTATGACAGGTGGAAACCTGCAACATCTGTAGCGCTGAATGTACTGACAGACCAAGCATGATAACTGCAGAGCCTCCTATAATATAATGATTGCATTGGAATAGTAACTATCCTACCAATATCTCGTCAGAAAGTTAACTTTCACAAACATTTCATGCTGGAGCCCCCGGGGCAGGATTTGAACCTTGGAACCGTTGGATCTGAAGTCTACCAACTGCCAACGCTACCAACTGCCCCCATTTAATACTAAAACAATTGTGAAAAATTCCAATATTTGCTACATTAGGTAGCCAAAAGAATTAAACTGAGGTGTATTAATGTCGCCTAGTGTGATGTAAGTATCTTAGATGCTCCTACTTGTCTCAGCCAGTGGAGTTGCCCCTTCTATTTGGCTCAGTCAGTATATATTTATTTATTTATTTTAAATTGGTGTTTAAAGTCACTTTCTAGAATCGTTCACTAATATCACGACTCAGTTTAGGGCAGGAGGAAACCCACAACATCCATAGTGCTGAATGTTGCAGTAAACCTGTGAGCACCGGCTGGTACTGACAAGTCCAAGGATGATAACTGCATTGCCACTCTACAGTCAGTGTATCCTATCAATATCGCGTCAGAAAGGTAACTTTCACGAACATTGATGCTGGGCCCCCGTGCAGGATTTGAACTTGGAACATTTGGCTCCGTAGTCCAACATTCTACCACTGCGCTACATCCCGCCCCGCTCAGTCAGTAGAGCATTGGACTACGGTAACAATCTAGACACTCTCGGTCAAATCCAAGAATTTGCATGGTTCTGTTTCATTACCATATTTGAAATGACAACCTATTAGTATTCACTGTATCATTATTTCTGCATCAATGTAATGCATGGAATCAATTAATCAATCCACCATTCAATCACAATCAATCAATGCTGTTTATTCTTTATTGTAATGATCCCTATTACAGGTACATGAAAGCCAATACAATTTATCCCAATTTTCAAAGTGAAATGCATCGAGTGGAAGAAATCACTGTGTATTGTTACACAGTCTTAGCAAAGGAGCAATATGGGTGGGTGGTATCTACGTTGGCCCCTGGCACAAATCCATACATCAATGGTGCAAATCCCTGGAGCCTGGCATCGATGTTCACAAAAGTTACTATTCCGATGCAATCATTATAGGAGGCTCTATCTGTACAGTGGCAATGCAGTTATCATCAGGTTTACTGCAACATTCAGTGCCACAGATGTTGCAGGTTTCCTCCTGCCATAAACTGACCAGCCGTGATATAAGTGAAAGAATCTTGAAAGCAGCTCTAAACTACAATACAAAAATAAAATAACATACAAAGGAATAAAATAAAAATAAAATAACTTTATCAAAATGAGCGTGTCAGTAGTATCAGGCATGGAAACAGACAATCGTGATTTCAACGGAAAGCAAGGCCATCCACAGGGCAAGACAATCGATCAACTGGAGAAAGAAATCAATGAATTTCTGTGGATTCACAGTAAATTGCCATACCTGTAGTATAGATTAGCACTCGTTAGTACAGTAGTAATTAATCCAACCCAGGTGAGAATTGCTGGTCATCATATTGTTGACTGTGGTCAGAGATCAGACTAATACCTGTTACTTTACAGGTCAATTCCATTGATCCTGAATGAGCACAACAGGATAGATTACTGAAAATACAGTAACAAATTACAAATAAATAATAATAATAATTATTATTATTATACATTTATATAGTGCAAATATCCAGAATAACTGATCAAATGCACTTATTACTCTGGTCAATGGATCTCTGCAATCAAATTCCTTCTCAACTCCCTGGGGAGTATACAACCCAAGCTGCCATTCAAGACGCATAAAGGTTATCATTCACATGTCCATCTCATCCTTCCGGGTACCCATTCTCTGCTGGGTGATCACATTTTCTAAAGGTACGCATTGACCAGAGATTATAAAGGCTTAAAGGCATACACCAAATTCAATGTAATGTTTTCCATTTTTTTTTAGGTCTGGAATTATGCACAGAAGGATCAAGCAGTGGAGACAACATCCAATTGGGCATCAACACAGCAAAGATCAATGGGAAAGAAAGCAAATGCTTCTGCAAGCTGAGTGTATCCCAATCAGGAAATCTATCTGTGTTTGCGATGGAAAATGGAGAAAAGAAGGTGATCATACAAAACTGTGATGCCTCAATCAGCATTGGAGGCCAGCAGGCAGTGTATTGTGATGGAGGACGTCCACGACTGCCAACAGGATCACCCAGAGATGTGAGTCCTGGCACCACTCTGTGGATTGTAGCAACATCTGCAGCGAACACTACTTCTGGAATAAAGGGTGCCTTGCATTTCAAGCCATACAAATTTGGTAAGATAGTTTTCATGTCGCCATGTGTGGTGTCTCAATGACCTCAGATTTTATTTCAGAATCACTCTAATCATCATAAAATAGTGTCTGGTCCATACCACCATGTGCAGAAATTGTATTGAGTTTTAAAGAAATCTTGAAATGATTGTTTTATGGATATACGTCTGCAGACGTGTTCGATAACGTAGTATACATGTATTCATATTTTCTTTTTCTAGATGCAACACTAGGAATAACAATACAATGCTATGAACCAAATGAAAATGGAGTAACTACTACACCAACACCAACTACAACAACAACAACACCTACTACTACAACTACAACAACAACAACACCTACTACAACATCAAGTGTCTCATCAACATCATCAATAACAACTTCAAGAACACCAGACTCAACGACCAGTGAATCCACATCTACATCTAAACCTGATACAGGATCCACATCTACATCTAAACCTGATACAGGATCCACATCTACATCTAAACCCGATACAGGGTCCTCATCTACATCTAAACCTGATACAGGATCATCATCTACATCTAAACCCGATACAGGATCATCATCTACATCTAAACCAGATACAGGATCATCATCTACATCTAAACCCGATACAGGATCATCATCTACAGCTAAACCTGATACAGGATCATCATCTACATCTAAACCCGATACAGGATCATCATCTACATCTAAACCAGATACAGGA
>JAUTBV010159465.1:0-24745 GCA_032361325.1 Lepetodrilus fucensis | reverse complement strand
CTCAGGAAATCGCCATACAAAATCTGTCAATTTGAACTCTTGACCGCAGCCAATCACAGCCTTGCCTAATAAAACTCAGAGTCGTTCATAAACTTTCTGCACCGTTTAACATGTAAACTGGCCACTGATGGGCCAATACTGCGTATCGGAGCCACGTGACCGGGAACACAGGATGAACGTTGAGTGTGCGTCAACGTGAGGTCAAAGGGCAATCTGATAAGAGGTAAATGCCAATTCTGTCAGATCTCAGCTGTGCTGAAATATTGATTTTAATGAGATTGCAGGTGTATAGTATGTATTGCTTGTGTTGCTCTCTAGACATTACCAAAGCTTAATCCATAGATTCATCTCAAGCAATGCACACAAGAAGTGCATGTTGAGAATGTTTTAGTTACCACAAGTCATCTGCCGGACAAAGCCACCAATAATCCTCCAGCATTACGAGGATTATGCATGCTGCCCCGCCTGAAAGTACGGACACTCTTTCTGATGTCTGGACAGTCCTTTAGCGTAAACATAGGCCTTGCCACAGACACAAAGGCAAGGCAGATTTTGATGCACAGCTTCTTTATGGCGTCGATAGTATCTGGCCTCACTGAACACTTTGCCACATATTTCACACGGAAAGTTTGGTTTGTTTTGCAAAGCGAGTCTTCTTGGATCGATGAGCTTGTAGCCAATGAAACCTGGCAGATCGTACTCTTCTTGAGCTGTGGCTTCCCCAGATATCTGCTGTGACAAGGCAACTAAAGATCCCCTCGTCCGCAAATGGCCACCCGAAATACCACAGATCTCTGAAAGAGGCAAAACAGCTTGACTTCAGTTTGTGGGTATAGTCAACATGTGTTCACGTACACTGTACTTAATATTCTACATTATCGGTTTCTACAGCAACTGAAACATTTTCTGTGATCTACAAAACATGGAAGAGTACATTATGTCAGAATAACGTAGTCTATCGTTTTCGTAAATTCTTTATCTCATAGATTTCCCCTTTCATTCCTGTTTTTACCTCTTGTAAACGCTACGAGTGTACCTAAATTGTATATGGATTTTGTGACAAGATAATGATGTCAAAAGAAAATCATAAATGAGGAGGAATAGGAATAGGAAGACATATTTGAACTAATGTTGTCTTGGTTTTCTATTTTTTAGTTCACGCTGTTTAAGCACTGCCTTTCAAGGTTAAATGTACATCCTGTATGTTTGTGGTAGGAGGAAATTTGCAACACATATGATGTATTAAATCTGTGAGCACAAAGAAACGATAATAGCAGTAATAATTGCTCCACTAGAGTTCAGACAATGCATCTCCTAGCATGACTGCATTGTTCAGATTAGATATCCCTATCGAAAACAGAATGCTGAAAATTATTTAAAGTGCTGCTACTGGTAGTTCACATATCGGCATATGTTCTACTCAACATGGATGTCAAATTAGCAATAATTTTTCTACAATGAAGTCATCAAAATGCATCTGTTAGTGAATGGCCAATATCATATTTCCAGAGAATGTATTGAGAAACAATAATGTATACTATAAATCACGAAATTAATGCGTCACAAATTTAATGCGACCTCTAGATTTTAGACATAAATGCGACACCAATAGCAAGTGCAAGTCTAGTCTAATGTTATTTCCGGTGACAGGTGAAATATGTCATGATCGCAACGTTTGTTTGTGACGTGACAGTGGATTTTTGTGCATTTAGATGTTTGACCAGTTTACGTCATCGGATATTGTGTCTACTTGCAGCTCCTATAAAATGTGAATGAGTGAATAGAACGTCTTTGCGGGAATCTTTAACCCATTTGTGACAGGGAAAAAATATGAATGGTCAGGTCTCCATACATGTTTTTCACCCGATCTTGCCCTTAATGTGCAGCAATAAAATGTGACAATACGGCGGTCACATTTTTCGCATAAATATTCTGCTCGCATTAATATCATGATTTACAGTAATCAATATTATTTGAGACAGTGTACCAATTCTTCTAAGTGTCACTGCTTGTGTTGGAAGATAAATATTGCATTCCCATAGCTTTCCTTGAAATGTGATTACACAAATATCCTTTTGTAATTCTGTCACCATGCTCAAGTTGAACTATAATTTTAATATATTTCAATGTATTAGGTAGCGTCTTGCTACACTATTGAAGTGTGTGGTTTTCACTTGATGATAGACCGCAAGGTTGCATTTGTTGTTCAAATCCAGATATCAAGTATTGAGTGCAACCAAGGTGCCAAGTGCACTTTTAATACAAAATGTTTTTTCATATGGATTTCTTCCTTTTGTCATTACCTATTATATTGTATATAAAATTAGGTTAATTAATACCAATTAGATATGGTGCCAGTGATAATTCATTAGGAAACTGACGAAATATAAAATCAATTTTACTTGAAAAGTACACTTGGCATCTTGTTGCATTCAACCTTTGATATACCATGTGCATTGAAGTGTAGTTTTTATCTGATGATAGGCACCAGTAGAGGATGTAATGCATTTGTTGTTCAAATCTAGACGTCTTGATGTTGGTCCACGAGTATTCAGAGATGCCAATGACATTAAAAAGTAGTTAATATTTTATTCTAAAGAATGCTGGTTATATGGCTACTGACAGCTACAGGTTGAACAGATTAACCCTCTCCCTGCTGAATTAGACAAACTGTTCTTCATGGTATTTATGATTGCCTCCAGCATGGAGAAGGTTAATGTATTCCATATACCGTAAGTGAGAAAAAATGTGTTGCCTTCGTGTTAGGGACAATGATTTAATATCTACCAATAAGGAGCAAATAGCCACACTTGAACCAGCCAAACAGGAACTCATAAATACCAACAGAACGAAAGTCAACCTCCATGGAGAAAACAATTTTACTAGAATCTCACTGATGGCACAACTCTTGACTAAGAGCTTGCAGGTAGACCTGACATGTTTTCTGGTGTCTTTGCAAGTTTTGTGTGAACGTATAGACCTTTCCGCAGACACAGTTCGACGTTCTCTTCTCGTGAATGGATTCCTTGTGCTGGCGTCTGTAGTCGGGCCTAGAGAATTCCTTCCCACAGATAGCACACGGAAACACCGGCTTGCCGTCGGCTGCCTGCGAAGACAGTGGTTTTTGTGCATACTCGCGACTAGAATACTGAGACCAGTGTTGATACTGCCTGAACATTCCAGCTCTACCCTCCCTGTCAGGGTTAATCTCTTCAAAAGAACAGCCAGCCAAAGTGGAACCAAAACTGCCTTTACCTGAAAGTAAGAGAATAGCCATCCAATTGATAGAGAGAAATTGCCACCAAAAAAAACGTTCTTTTAGAAAGTTGAGACAGCACAACATGTAAACACCCAATAACAAAATAAATACGTAACATAAAACTGTACTCAACATTAGGATGAAAAGAAAACAACTGAATCAGGTTTTGCATAGGAATACATTGATCACAAGTAACATGTTGATGTTAGGAAAGTGTAGGGCTCCAAATATCAATTGTATCATTATGCGTTTCTTCAATGGAGTCCACATGCATTTACAAATACAATGGGTAACTTGCACTTGAAACAATAGCTATCAGTCAGTGATCAGATCTATCTAAGAGAAACAAGCATAATATTTCTACCAAAATCCATCACTCTTTCACATGAAGACATCAGTTTCAAGAGACGTTCAAGACCACCAAACCAAAGCAGTTGACACAAATAGAATCCACTCTCAACAGACTTGTAGCATTGCAATGAAGACAGTACCAAAGACTCAAACTGTAAATAACGGGTATCTGTAGATCAAACATTATGCCAGATTGCAGCGATCACAAAATTATCACACTGCCCTATGAAAAGGATTGTCTATGGTGCAAAACCCCTCACGTTTTCTCATAGACAATTTGTCAGTATTTGTCAGTAATGAGGTTTTCTTTTGCAATTTCCATTAAAACTACAGACATGACTGTCAATATACAAAGTAGATACAAAGATGAACAAAAGAGTTGTCGTAGTATAAATGTTGTTTATGAATATGTCATGAGTTTTATCTTATTAAATTATTATCGTTCAATATACATTTATGTTGCAAGCCTCACTTCAAGTTATGACACGGAGATGCATCTTTTTTAACCAATCAGAAATTAAAACAGTTCATCCTCGCCGACTGTCTTCACACATTTACTCCACTAGAAATTAATATTGCGAAAGCGTGACGGGCGGCAGGTCTGGCGACGGGTTATGGGCAAGGAACACAGGACATGTTCTCTGATGCCTCTGCAGTCCCGTATCGTAGGAATACATCTTCCCACAGTCACAGCAGTGCAGAAGCTTGTCGTGCACAGCCTTCCTGTGTCTCTCCGCATAGCGCACCTCTGTGAACAGCTTGCCGCACACATCACAGGGGTGAACAGCAGGCTTCTGGCGCATGGGAACCTTGTCAAAACAAACGTTATCAAATTTAACCATCAAGCTGGAAGAGAACAGTCCTCCCAGATCAACAATGCCCCTCTGCTCAGACACAGATGAAGAAGCCACCGCTGATCCTCTCAAATGTCCATGATCTGAAACCAACAAACAACTAAGTTTATCTAACGTGCCAGACATTATTTAATATCATAAAATCTGACCCAGCAAGAAATAAAGGATTAAAGGATAATACTTTTTAGTATGCCAAATATTTTATTTCAAAGGGAACAATACCTGTAAACAAATGGAAATGCGATACAATCTAAGTAACTAACTGAAACACTGAACAGTATCCATATTATCAGCGACATTTTACAGAACCATTTTTATGTTGATAATGCCATTCCAGGTAACAATTAAAATGACATTTAATAATATTTGAGCCACACTGCCATGAAAACATAATTATTTTATCATATTCTTATTCATGCAACAAGTTAAAATTGACATTTAGTCCTCTAGACAAAGTTAAAATGAACAAAGATAAAATGAACACTATTCTGTTTACTATTAATTATCAGAACTAGTGCTCTTGAAAGAGGTTCATTTACACTGCTGTACATCTGATATACATCCATCCCAAAGGAAAATGTTTCATTTAACCCTCTCCCTGCTAGATTATGAAGACACTGCTCGTTATGGCATCTCAGGTTGCCTCCAGCATGGAGAGGATTAATAGCCAGCTGGACTGGCCACTGGACAGTTCTTAACATGTTGATGCAGCGTGCACTGATACTTATAGACCTTCCCACACACACACGGGTAAGTAACCTGTTCGTGTATTGACCGTCTGTGTCGATTCCTGACCCACTGGTCTGAGAACAACTTCCCACATATATCACATGAATACGTGTTCATCGTTCCACTCGAGTTCATTATCCCACTCGGCAAATTCCCATCAGCTTCATGCAGCTTTCTATGTCCAACGTCGTAGGAATTCATTGCAATGTCTGACACAGGATAATATTCCTCGTGCTGTTTGCCTAGCGACAGATAACTCGCACCTCTTGAAACAACATGTTTTCCATCCATCCTGTGACCATGGTAACCAGAATCTGCATGGCCTGAAAGCAACAAAGTTCCATCATGAAAACTATCAGTTGTAATTATGTAAAGCTGTAATAAAACAGACTAAAGCTGTAATAAAACAGACTACACATAAGAATCTTCCAGATCAGTTTATCCTCTATTATTCTTACTATATCTCGAGCACAACCACAATAGATACATTAGTCCTTGAATTCATGAACCTACAGTTTGTTTGAATTTCCACATGGATAAACGATTGATTAACTTCATAGAACATGTTGATTAATTTCATAGAACAGTAAAAAAAACACTATTGGAACAACTCTTCATAAAAGAAAAATTCGAAACCAGACAAGCCAAGTACACCACTAAGCACCTCAATCCATCTACTAAGCACCTCTATCCATCTTGAGCTGCAGCCTGTTCACAGTTCCTTCTGTGCCACCAGCAGACATTCCATTTTTCCAATACACCCGAGACAAGCCACATACACCACTAAGCATCTCTATCCATCTACTCTATCCATCTTGAGCTACAGCCTGTTCACAGTTCCTTCTGTGCCAGCAGAGAGAGCTGCTGTACTTGTACACTCTGCCACAGACACAGGCAAAAGTGGCGCTCTCGTGGACGGACTTGTGGTGAACTCGTCGCGAATCCTGATTGGTGAACATTTTATTACAAATGTCACACGGAAACAGTTTCTTTCCGGTTTCGCTTGACCGAAAGAAATCGAGAAATTCTGGGAACGCATGCTTAGGCCACTCGCGGGAAACAAGCTGTTTTGTACGAGGCTGTGCTTGTTTCGAGTGCCATCCAGAAGGTTTATTTGTTGCTCCAGCAGAACCTGAAAGCAACAAAAGCAAGTGCTAGGAGCGGAAATGTTTTTATAATCACTTGTTCTTCGCATTAGGAAGAACAGCTTGTGGCGGGGATTATTATATGCAGAGAACTTGAAACAACAAATCATGCAAACAACTGTATGCACAAATCAAAACATGAATTATGGCTTTGGGTCACATCTTCAACTGCAAACATAGAAATAACATTCCTCAGGCCACAAGTTCAGAAAGACCTCTTCTGACATGCGAGCAACGTGATAAAAATTCAGTGATCAATCAAACATCATAAGTTACCTCTATGTAGTTTGTCTATTTTACATAGAAAGTTTGTCACAAAACCTCCGATGTCTGGATAGAGCACTGCGAAATTTATATATTTTACCACAAACACACGTAAACGTGGCATTTTGGTGGATAGACTCCATATGAATCCTTCGAGAATCAATGTTTGTGAACTTCTTATTACAAATTTCACATTGCCAGATTTTCCGAGGCCGAGGTCGACCCAGATCATGTGTTGCTAAGTATTCCAGTACATCTGGTGTCAAATTTGGAGACGATAATCCAAAATATTCTGAACGAAGTTGTAATCCCCTAATGTTCTGTCCATAAGGCCGGCTGGAGTTGTCAGGTAAAGCACAACCTGAAAACAACAAGAAAACCGGCTAAACTACAAACGTTTCTGTTTATCATGCAAAAGTGATTGTTGCAATAGCGAATTACATTGCGATATTAAATCTCCCTGCTGAATTGTTCCATTTTGCATGTCTTTTGGGCATATAAATATGCTCACAGCAGTGAGGAGTTTAAACGACATACAAAAAGACATTGATGAGTCAGTACAGAAAGTAAGAGTTAACAGCAGCTCCCAATAAACATGCAGTAGCCTTGTTTTTTAAGCAGAATACCAATGTGACATGCCAATTGTGTTATCTAGTCTTAGGTCACACCGCCATTTGACACAATTCAATTAAAACTTTGGTAGAATTATCTGAATTAATACAAAAAGAAATTATCATGTTGTTTAATGGTTTATTTAAACATTTCATAGTACATGCAATAAAACTTGAATAAATGAATATGACCTGAAATTATGGGCACTTCTCGATAATACAATACAATTCTTGCTCGAAGCTAATTTGGAACACAAGCATAAAACCGTTACAATTTTCAAAATTTCCCTTAGTATGAATAAACTTGTGGCAAGGAAATATACATTCAGAAAATGTCATGTTTCATATCAGTGATTTGAGATATCGAACAATCTTCGCTTCATGGAAATCTACCAGAGACATGATTGGATTCAAACCAATGGTTTTGGGTTAAGTGACTCAATACACCAAATTCAAACTTAAAGTGACTCATACATATAGGGGATTTTACCTATGCCAATTTTTATTATTGGTCATATGTAAAATATATATATAGGGCAATATTTGCACGAATCTGAGCTTTCAGGGATGAAAACCCATTGAAATATGCTATTTCACTTGGCGAATGTAAACAATAGTTTGTTTTTGAAATTGGCGAGGCCTTCTCATCACAGGTTTCTCTGCACGGATTGCAAGTGTTTCTCACACATGGCACAACGTGGATGAAGTCACATGTTAACATTGCATCGTCTTGTTCACCTAACAGACTTAAATTGAAATTATTTATAGATAGCAGGTCATTTGGAAGGAATCAATCACAGTATGTGATCATCAGCTCAGATTTTGGTGTACGAGTCACTTTAAAGAACTGATGATCCTTCCAAATGACCTGTTTTTGATAAATAAGCTCATTTTCTAGGCAGTCAGTTGTTTATTTACATAGCTTATTAGGTTAACAGGCCAATGTCATGTTGATATGTGACTTCATCCAAGTTACATTGTGTGCGAGAAACCCATGCAGAGAAACCTGTGATAGAAATCACCATTTTCACAAATGATTGTTTACATCTGTCAAGTACAACAGTGTATTTCAAATATTGCTCTACATATTACATATGAGCAATAATAAGAATGGGCATAGGTAAAATCACCTATGTGTATGTCCCTTTAAAAGTCCAATATCACCAATATACTGAATACAAAGCAGCTAGGCAGTTGTCCGACTTATACTACTGGCTGTCCTAGTGTCTCATGATAAGAAGCAGCACAATGCAATCTTTTCCTCAGATGTTTCTGTAGGCTGGATCTGTACTTGTATTCCCTACCACACACACAGTAGAAAATTCGCTGTTCATGGACAGTATCCACATGATATCTTCTCCCAGCAGAATTTGGGAAAATGCGGTCACATTTGGGACATGGGTATGAATATTTCCCTTTTCCACCCGCCAATTGATTGGATGAAGAAATAAGGCTCCCTTCACAGTCCTGACCACAAGAGTTTCCTAAGTGACCTTGGCTTCTTGAACTAGGTGGTAGACCCTCAAGCAAGCGAGTGGAATTTCTGTTCCCAATGAGAGGCTCTATCTGCCCACGATGGCCTGAAAGGAACAAAGACACTAAGGTCATTATAGTACTTTAACACGCTTTTGTTTCATATTCCAGGATTGGAATATTATATACTTCAATGCATGTGAAGGGTGCATCAAACTTGTTCTGCATTAGTTGATTTTTAAATGTCCCAATGCCTCAAATAAAGGTATCGTATGTGTACAAAACGTTGTCATGGAAATGCAACAACCACTGAATGGCAAACAATAAACTAGTATTCACATGACGAACCTCATACATGTACTTCATAACAAGCCTCAAAAGTTAATTTTTTCACGTTCACAAACATATGTACACAAAACAATGCATCTACCTTCAACTACCATATGATACAAGTTACATAATGACCAATCTGGTACAAAGAGTCAATCAAAGTGACGCTTGCTTTTCTCCAAGATATTCCACACATGTTCTTCTATGCCTGGACAGAGCAGTGCAGTACAAGTATGACTTCCCACAGACACACACAAATGGAACTTGTTCATGAATAGTCTTGACGTGATTCCACCTAGCACCATGACTAGAAAATCCACGTCCACATACAGTACAAACAATGCTTCCTGCACTAATAGAACTTCTGGCCCTGATGAACTTGGCGTGATGATTGGCCAATGTGTGATGTTCATGCAGTCTCTGAGTGTTTTGGATGTCATCCATCATATACCGTAAGCCTGCAAGCAATAAAAGTTGACTTTAAAGAATGCTATAAACATCTTCTGCTGGACTGCTTTCAAAACTATTGTAATAAATGTCCATTGAGCAGCATTAACAGGGTTTGAAGTTAGTGCCAAAATGTACAACTTTGAACAAGCCAACGGGCTATTATGTCAAATAAGAAGAGCGATTTCCATGAAAAGATACTCGCCCATAACCAAAAGAAGGTCGCCATGGGTTGGCAGTCGAGTGGGAATTTCTAACCCTGGCACAAGGAAGAGACCGTGCCAACTCCATGATTGTCATACCATACAAAGCAAAATCGTACAAAGCCAGCACAACTGTAATTATCTCATAGACATTTGACATTAACCCATTCTCCAGATCAAACTATGACCAACACCAGATTTTAAAACTATGACCAGATTCATTAAAACTAAGAAATAAAAGGGACTGAAATATTTCAACAATTACTCGGAAAACTGTAGCGAGTTGTACTAAAGTAGACAAACTAAGTGTGTTTATACGTCTCATTCTCAACATTACCATTGGCAAGCTTACTGACATAGTGTATCTTCAATGTATTTGACTTTGTTTCTAATGCCAAGATAAACTGGTGACATTGCAAGATAAACTGGTGACATTGCAAGATAAACTGGTGACATTGTTTCTAATGCCAACATAAACTGGTGACATTGTTTCTAATGCCAAGATGAAGTGCTTCAATGTCTTCCCAAATAATTGCATTAATCTTTTGGCTTTGAAACGAGTTAGCATAGTTTGTGACTTGTCCATTTATTTGTGTGTGTGTTTTGAGTGTAGTGTGTTGTGAATGTCAAAACTAAACTGTAGAAATGATTTGGACTAGTAGTGAACTGAATATTTGGATACAATAAATCTTTATTTCTTAATACCATGTAGAAATATGAACAATCACACATAATGGAACAACTTCTGTTTATCAATATCCTCAAATTAAGCTAGATCCTTTGCATGGATTAAATTCAATATTAAAAATACTGATGTTCAGGTAACATCAGCAATCACGGTACCGCCGCTACAAAGTATTTAATCCTGCAAGTGCAATGGCACAAGTTCTCTGATGTCTGGTCAGATTGTGACTATAGGGATACACCTTTCCACACACACATTCATAGCTTCTTTTCGTGTGCACTGCGTGAGTGTGATTCCAACGGGCACCGTGGCTTGCAAATGTTTTCTCACAGTGGAGACAGTGATATTTGTTTGATATCCGCCAACCGACACCTTGAGTGCATGGGACCCATTGCCTGATTACGGAATCGCGATGACCTACTGTAGCTCCGCCTGCATCTGAAAGCAGTAAGAGCAGTTTACCAACTTTTCGACTATTTCCAGTTCACAGATTCAAATGTTTCCCCATGTATCATATATGATGTATAACATAATTAATGCACAAAAATGACTGCATGTACCATATGTTACCTTATATCTAATCGATAAGCATGTTTTGTATATAGCTGACCAAAGCCAAAATTAATGATAATTGTAGAATTGTTCAATGTGGTAGGTAGGTAATAGTACCTAGCTATATTGCAATCATTCAATGAATGAATGAATTAATTATTGTTTTACGTCACAGCGGGAATCTATCACCCATAGGTGATGATTTGCTTGAAGTGCTTGAAAAAGTATTAAATGCCCCAAGTAATGCATAATTATTGGTACTGGCCACATCATTGTTGAGGATTAAATCTCTTCCCTATTTCTGCAAAATGTGCATCACCAACAAAATAAATAACTATCTAGTCTCTTAGCTGGATTGTTGAACTAATGTAGTGGTAACTCATTATAATTTGGAGCCAAAGGTCCAAGTTCGAATCTGCCTCAGGTACCTGTCAAAAAATGTTTTTGTCTTTGGAAGTTACCTTTCCAACATGTTCTTGACAGAACTAGCAATGATTGCAATATCAATGATCATCAGTACAAGCCAGTACTTGCAGGTGTACTGCAACACAAAGTGCTACAAACAATTCTGACACAGTATCAGTGTTCTTAGTTGAAAATAACTAATCAGTTACCCTATCTTGTATTCTGAATGTCCTCAATTTGTGGTACCAGATCTTTATGATGTGAAATAACTGTCAATGTGTGTGAAATAATTCCAGATTTTGAAAACAAAAGGACAAGGAATATTGCAATACATGGTATTTAGATTTATTTATACATTCTTACACTCATAATGCGGTTGAAACATGTTTCATAAATGACAAAATGATTCTTAAATTAATAGAAATTCCACAATTGATGCCTTGATCATTATTAAATATTAATTATTATTATTATTAATAATAAGCTGTTTTCCATTACTGCATAATAACTCATGGCCAAAAGCACTAACTAGATAAATGGTCCAACAATAATAGATATTGAATGGATGTCTAAATGAATTTTTATTATATGTAATAGCTGTTCTTGAGATAAAGCCCATGGACATTGACATGCATCAAATTTCAAAACAGTTACCAGGCAAAAAGGCAGACTCTATTCAACTTGTCGCTAGGATAAGTTTGTACCACAAAACTCCATCTGTTCTGGAAGATATATACATGCATAAAATCATCATTCCGTACTCAGAGTATCTACTTTCATTTTCTTTTATCAGTTCTCAGTAACATTTAGGTCAACATTTTCATGCACATAGCCTAGTCTGAAATGTCATCACGATACATAGTTTTTGCCAGCAAGGGGTTTTGATGGAACTGTCAGGTATCACCAATAAAAGTTCACAAGGAAATGTAACATTCAAAAGTGGAAATCACTGCAGTGCACAAGATGAAAATGTCAGCAATGTTCTGAAGTCTTCTAGTTAAACCATGGTTTCTAAGAGAAACCCGATTAATCAATAATATTCCACTGAAACCAGTCCATAGATTTATATAAAACTGAGAGCCAAACTACCAGATATTGTGCCTTGAACTGCACAAATCAATCATTCATAGATCTTAATATTCGACAATGGTGTTTTTGATGTGCCAACATATTATGTTTATAGCTGAAGATTCGCCCACAAATGCATTGAAATGTCTTCTTCTTATGAACGGCTGTAGTATGATTCCACCTTGACCCATGACTGAGGAAGACCTTGGAACACTGGTCACAAGCGTACGTTCTCGATGCGGACACAGGGACACCATCCAAATGACCAATACTTCCATGAAAGCCTATTCCTGAAAGCACAAAGAAATCATCTTGGATTCACTGCATTCTAGGCAACACAACATGTGCATTTCATACGTGGCATCACATCTGCTATCACTGCGGGTTTGTCGTAAATAGCAGACACGATCTTTGGTGCGTGAGCAGATTGTAGCGATAGCTGTAGTCCTTTCCGCACACACACGTGTATTTAACCTTCTTGTGAATGGCAGATATATGGTGCCATCTGGTGCCATAGTTTGCGAACACCTTCTCACAATGGGGACATGGAAACTGTTTTGAACGCTGAGATAGAAGTGAACGATCAGAAGCACGTGAAGATAAATCAAATTGACTGTGTATTTCCTGTAGTTGGCCAGCACTGAACTGGCTTGCACCAGATGAGGTTTTCCAATTGCCTGCAAACACAAAGAAAGTCGGTCTTTATACGGGTCTATTCTCCTCTCTATATAAATATTGCACAAATAAACAAAACATAGCAAGCTAATAACTACAGCTCTCACTATTTGATAAAAAACAAACTATTTTCATTACATGTCACAGGTTATGGAGATTGCAGACGTTTAAAGGGAAAATAAGCTATTTATTATGTCAACTTGTAGAGGTGATGTAATGTAGTTCAGTGTAGTGAACGAAATATTATTCAACAATAAGCAGTTCCAACCACTGGAATCTACCTCCATTCAAAGCCATTCAACAAACCAGGTTTCTGTTCAATTTAGAGTTCCTAGAAATAACTATAAACTCATGTATTTTCAAAATTGTATTAATTTCAAAACAAGATCTCAGTTAAACGTCATAGAACATATTAAAAAAGTATGTACATAAAACCTCCATGATTGGATAAGTCAAGTTATAATGGACATGGATCCAGACAAATGTATTCAATAGCAGTATCGGTCATCTGTCCCCTGGAGGTTTTCGTATCACTACAGCTGTTGGCACCACTGCTTCCCACTCACGGCACTAGTTCCTACTACAATATCAATGGATTGAAACTTAGGTAGTGGACCCGTTATACTTTTTGAGAGTGAGTTATCCAAATGCAGGTCAAGATGGTAAGCCAATGCACCATGTTCTCGAATCACAAAAGCTGCAGGCATAAAGAAAGATTGCACAATTTATATTTTCTGTACCACAAAACTCGCTCTGCAACAACCAATAGATTCTCTACAGGCTCTCCACCAGTGGTTCGTTAAATGTACCCTGAAATCTTCTGTGAGCACGAGACACACTAAACAAGCTCCAACCACATCCATATAAACTATTCAACCTTTGCAGTGAAGAAGGAGCATGTTTTCTGATGGGTCATCAGATTGTGTTTATAACTATATGTTTTCCCACACGGACACGGATGCACCAAGTTCTTGTGTTTAGCACTGATGTGTCTCCATCTGGAGCCATCGCTAGAGAACATCTTCCCACAGTGAGTGCAGGGGAAGTTCTTTTGAAGGTACTCGGTAACAGGAACAATCTCTCTAAGTCCTCGAGTCATACTTGCAATCTCTCTAAGCCCTTGAGTCATACTTGCAAAGTCCTCCCGTTTCGCTAGTATTGGATGAATCCTCAAATGGCCAGAATCTCCATAAAAAGTACTGTAAGCTCCTGAAAGCACAAAGAAAATAACGTCTAGTTCTAAAGTACCTCCAAGCTGCATAGTGTCCAATAGTGATAAAACTGACTAATGTGAAAGCTCATTCAAATAAGTGTATACATGTATACAATTCACAAATCTGACTGAATAAACTGCACCATTGAGATTAATTTTCAGATTATACCAATCTTACCCACATGTGACTTCTCATAGTAAAGTATTTGCGATATAGCTCAGAAATGTATGGCCTACTTGTCGAAAAATTCACCAGGACCAATAACTCCCAGTTGTTTTACACAAATGACAGCAGTTAAAAGAACTCATTGTCAATCATGTCCTCCAGCCTAAGCTTTGGAAACAAAGGTACAATATTCATATGATGAAATACTGCACAAATCCAATATATCTCCAATATATCTCGCAACGAGTGAGTGAATATGGAATTTAACGTCGCTGCGGGAATCTTTTACCCATGTGCGACGATATCTCGCACAGTTAAGTGTGTCTATGTTGACAAACTGTATCTAAATCTAATAACTTTGTGTCTCTGTCAGAATTACTAATCAATCAAGAGTGAACCTGACAAAAATGATCTCATTATGAACACAATTACAAAGATGCTTCTTGAACAATGAAAATAAACTGAACTAAAATACAACAATTTCTTTGAATTTTATTATTGATTAAATTACTCAAATAATTATATGAATAACAAAACATGAAATTTCTACTGGCCTGTAGGATACATTTAACATAAGAGAAATTAAACGGGCAACCGTACCATGAATCAAATCATCAAATGTTTTTCAGAAATGTTCCAGTTGTCAGAAAACAATCAAATTGTACAGTGACATTACATCTAGACTTCAGACAAGAACAGGAGTTCACGACCACCACTAGTTATGTATTGTTGCTATATGAACATGTCCTCTGATGGAACAGCAGATTGTAACTGTAGCCGTACTTCTTCCCACAAACACATCTATACGTCACTCCCTTATGCTTAGCAGTGACATGATGCCACCTCCTGCTTGCACTGGCAAACACCTGATCGCACTGTGTACACAAATACTGTTTATACGGGGTGTTCCGTTTAGTTCTGGCACTGTTCTGCGTGAGCAGGTTATCTCCATGGCAGCCCTCCTGCCAGGGAACATTCTGAAGAGACTGCGGATTAAAGGTCCTGCAGGAATAAAGTCCTGAAAGAACAAAGGAAGTCTTCTTAGTTTCATTTTCCAGTTTCTGTCATCTATTAAAACACTGCCCTGTCCAATCCGTAAAATCTTATCCGCATTTTATAATATGTTCATCTTGTGTACATGACACATGTCTGTTGAAATTGTGCCCCATTTCTCAGAACGTAACCAGAACAGAAAGATGTACTCATGCGCCAATGTCTCAATGGTATCGCAAGACACGAGATACAACTGGCCGCAAGACCTAGCCAGCATTATACTTGACCGTTCATCAGGGCGCTAGACTAACATTCTGAGTTACTTGCCCACAGAGCAAGTCAGGTCAAGTAGCAAAAGCATCAAAGGTGCAAAATGTTAAAAAGTAGGAAGCCTGCAGTGCAATTTAACTTGCCCCTGTACGTCGGGCATATGTTAGTCCAGAGCCCTGTTTCATGCCACACGATAGGCTATGTTCCTTAAGACTCTGTTTATATCCGTACACCTTCCCACAAATGCACACATATTTGATCTGGTCGTGAATTGCCTTTACATGGTTGTACCTTGCCCCGGAACTGGCAAGCACTTTGTCACATTTGGGACATGGGTAGCTACTGGCACCACCACGAGGTCGTACAGCACGAGGCGGGACTATTGTCACATGGTGTAGGGACGGAATATGAGGATTCGAGTTAGTAGAATAGGACACCAAATCTTCAGGGCCTCTCCCATACACAGGAGCTGAATTTTGACTGAAAGGACCATAGTGCTGAGATCGACCTGAAAGTAACAAAAAGTCAACTGAGAGATAATTCTGGGAATCGTCAGTATGAAGGAAATATATTCTCTTATTGGAACTAATGGTTATGCTTGGAGCTTGTGTCCGTTTGACCACGACTTCACAAATAGTCCGGTGAGTGAACATAAATGGAAATAGCAGGGATAATAACTAACTTTAAAACTTACTTGACCAAATAACAAATGTTTACAAAAGACATGAATTCCTACTCGCCCTTAGCATTGAGAGAAATGGCCCGGGCAAGTGTTAATTGTGAACCCTGAAATATGTAACTCAAATGTTTATCTTTCTTCAAATACTATACTATTTTTAGATCTCTTGCATTATTTGGGACAAAATCCTCATTTCTCAAATCAAATCAAATCAAAATCATGTGAGGCTTATTCAGTTGCCATGTAATAAACTCCACCATCAAACTATTTTAAGACCAAAAAAATATATAGGTCATTCAATACAACCAAGAGAATAATTAAATGGATATATGATTTATTCTTTCAATAGCTAAATGATAGGACACAATCTGCGCCTTACAACAAACTGTCAACAAAAAAAACTATCTCTCGAGATAGATAGATATATATTTTTAAATAATAGAAAAATCTGAGCAGACATCTATAGCAAGACTACAGATATACACACAAAAAACTAATATGACTGATAAAAAAAAGTAATTTATCAAACTATCTGCCAATATATTGGAGGTGAGAACTTAAATGTTTGTGTGCATCATATTAATATGTATGTGCTTAGCAAGTAACAAGAGACGGGTGTCTGCATCATCACACAATGTTCTACACCATTTTGATGTTCTTTGATGCCAGTCCACTCATCATTTAACCCAACACACAGCTGTCAAATGATGTTCCATCAGTATTCAACAAGAAAATGATATAAGCAAGCTTCAAAAATATTCTCAACAGTAAATAGTGTCCTACTACTACTACATAACAGTTGGTTGGTTGGTTTGGGGTTTAAAGTCACTTTCTAGAATCTTTCACTACATAACATCAAATAGTGTCCCACTACATAAATGTACTCGTAATCTTTGTTCAAGTGTTTCATGTTGCACAATGTTTCATGTTACACAAATGGTCAGTCAAACGAACAATCATGTTAAGTACTTATCAGTTGGTAAACCAACCGCTGTCAAGTGACTAACACACTTTTTCTGATGATTAATGAGTGGGGTTTGATACTTATATCTTTTCCCACATTCACAGACAAGTTCAACGTATTCGTGGATTCTCTTGATATGCGCGTTCAACTCTCCACTTTTAATAAACATTTCTTGACATTGGGGGCACTTGAACGGGTTCAAACTGGTTGCTCTTGTTGTTTGATATTGGCTAACTGGACTAAATCCACCTTTCATTGGCAGAGGAACTGACTGGGTGGAGCTAGTGGTAGTACTATCAATACGTGTCTGTGATTGGCTACTCCGCGCTTGGATGAAGCCAGAATAACCTGCAAGGAAAGTAAAACAGATTGTAATTCTCAGATTTCGGATAATGGTATTGCCTAGTTATTGTTTCAATGTTTTACCAATTCAATTGAACAATAAAAATGTATTTATAAATGTAGTAGCATACAACTGGAAGCCCAATTTCCATACAATAATAAGTTGTGAGGAGTCTATACCATTTGTTTTAAGACATGGCGAGTGAATTATTGTTTTAAGTCACAGTAGGAATCTTTCACCCTAAAAAACCCTCATAACATGACTAATATATCAAAATGGTAGGCAGATAGCTCTGACCTGTACACTGTTCAACAAAGTTTAATTTTTCGGCAGCCGAGTCAACATGATTTTCTGTATTAACAAGTTCACAAATTTAGTAATAACAAAATGTAATTGCACATGTTGGTAAAAGCCTACAGGCAATAGATAATCCAGATTTCAGTACATCCTAGACACAACTGGTACATAAGCAAATATTGTCTCACGTTTTTTAAATAAATAATTTATAGAGGCTTGGAACTTTGATTATGAACTGTCATATTACAGGTTTACAGCAGGAGGAAACCCACAACACCTGTAGTAGAATAATGACTGTGTATTCATCAGGAAAGTAGCATCTGCAGCAGGCTTACTCAGTATTACCACCTTGTTTTCCTCAATATATATAGATTCACCATTCCAAAATGTAGAGAAAGAATAATACACAAAGTATATTATTCTATTCTGACATCAGTAAAATACTAATTATGTTCTATTCTAACAATACATCTCCATTATGTTCTAATCCAAACATTGCTAATTCTCAATCTTTTTCAATTGGTACCACTGAAATTATTAGAAATTATTCAGTTCATGCTAATAACAAATCCTAACTTGCCTATTTAACAGATTCAACAATTCCCACACCTTCGATATGGAATTGATTATTATTTGACAAACAAAAAATAACACAAGCCCAAGGAAATCCATGTCAAGATGAGATCAAATCACCATACCTAAATGTATCCACACTCACACACAAAAACCAATGCTTGGTACAACTGACTTAACACACGTACAACATCCATTTGCAGTCAAACAGGCAGCAAACGTTGAATGATTACACCTCGTAAGAAATGTTGTAACATTTACCCAATCACAAAGAAGTGTTTTAACATTTAACCAGTGCTTCAACTAACAGTAAACCTTAATTTAATGTCGAGGAAAAGACTCTTTGATAATGATACAATCATTGTAGATGTATGATAAAACAATGAAGAGTGATGGAGAACTACTGGTCCACGAGACACATCGTAAGCAATATCGGCATTATTGTTGTCGTTATGGTGGAGTCGGTCTCACAGTGTACTCATCAGGCAGTTTCAAAGTAATACAATCAGATGGTGACAATCATTCACGAGTCGGTTGTAAAGTTCCAGTATGCAACAATCATTCATAGCTGCGTATTTAATACTCGGAGACCCTCGGTGAGACAACAGTTAGTTTTCTTGCATACCGTTCCTTATACCGACTACTGTAATTTAATTACACCAAAACATGTGCATTCATATCAGGCAATAAAATTTAATAAGAGCATTCTAGGAAAATTTTGCAAAATAAGGTGACAAACTGATAATTTCAAGATGCAAGACAAACAGAATATTGTTTAGTAATACTAGTTTATCACTTGTAAAAATTTAATCAAGCACAGTAGGAATTATCTTCACTGGACAGTGGTTTCAATAGGTGCCAGCGACCGGTAAAAGTGACCATCTATTTCCCTAATTTTGACGATACAACTTTGTAGATGAAAGTATGATGTATGTAGACCTTGTGCCTCTTACTTTTGCTACTCTGCCACCTATTTCTGATTTTACTGAAACCACTGCTGGAATATTAATGTTACGAATGTTTTCCTTCCTTGTGGATAAAGCAGCAATGTTAATGTGTTTACTCTCGATCCAAATTCCAACATTCCCAACTGCATAATCGTTCAACCGTCATATTATGTATTCATTATTTAACAGCTTTGATAACACCAGATTATAATATCACTATCAATTACTGTTTCAGTCCTAATTGTTTGTTTGGAACTAAATATGAGAAGTATAGTACTTTAATATATTTTAATGATATAATAATTTGCAAAGAATTGTTCAAAACAAATGTGTGCCTTATTTTGCAATATTTACCTTTCCCTACTGTCTGAGGACTCCCTACCCCAGGCCACAGTTGTACAGGCGATGGGTGCATGCACTTACCTTGTGATGTCAGCAACGTCATCCTCTCCATCTACTGTGGCACTGGGTGTGTCGAAATGGCAAGTGACATGATGGATTTTTACTGCTGATAATTTAATAATGTATTGTTTTCTTCAAATAATGTTAATAATATTCAGATTTTAAAAGAGGCATACAAATCCATCATACCACTAGCAACATTACAAAATTATCTTTACTCATAATGATTTTAGGCGAATAGTCATCAAAACATGTATGCATTAACATTGTGTGCAAACAAACTATTTAGAAATCAAATTATCAAAAAGAAAAATACAAATTACTCAATAGTGGCAAGATTCAATAATTTGATCAGTAAAATGTTATGTTTTTGCAAACATTCACTTTAGAAAAACTACCAAATCAATTATTCAGTGGATATACATTTTCACCAACCCCACAATGAACTTGTTTGCACACATAGCACACATGTCCACAAATATCAGTTATTTCAATACATATGCATTCACATAATACTTTTTATTAGTGTTATAGACCAACAGAGTTAGATGTTAAGACTCCATTTCATAATTTCTCAAGTTTTATATTGAATAATTAGATGTTTGTAGACATGTACAGTGGTAATGCCACAAGTGAACTGATGAAGGAATCAAGAGAATAATTTGTGTGGGTCATATTTACATCACAAAAACCAAAGTCAACTTTATCAATGGCATTACCACTGTGTACAGTGCAAAAAAATAATTTAATAAAATACTGTTTGAAACAGTGCTTGAACATAAATACACTGTTGAGAATTTTCTTTATATTAATACAAATATTGTCAATTTAGCAAAAACATACAAATGAGTGTATGGAGTTTAACATTGCTACGGTAATCTTTTACCCATTTGCAACGATGCAAAAACCTTAGTAGTATACACCTGTGACAGTATGCGTAATTTGTATGCACATATTTGTTTATCATGCAAAATATTTTAACATAAAATCCACAAATATATATTCACAAAACACCCATTAACTATGTATATTCATGACCAGCGTTCAACAAAACTTTCTCAACGGATACTTATGTTCAAACACAGTACAAAAAGTGAATATAATGAAAGTTACTCCAAAAAGAAGACATAATGTGGAATGGGGTTTCACCAATGATCTATTTATAATTATAATTAAAACCTAAGCTTGTTTTGATTACTCCCCAGGGAGTTAAGGTGTAAATAATGCACTGATTAATCGACTAGGGTAATAAGTGTAGTGCTTTTGAGCATGTACCATAGTCTTAACTTATTTAAATACACTTTTCCTTTACTGTATTATATCAAAGGGAAACAAAGGAGGCCTGACGAGTAAACATGGACTGCATTTAACTAAATTGAAATTCATGGAAGCTGCACTTCCAATTCTTGGATAAAAATCTTAGTTATGATACACTAGAGCTTGGGCCCGTTTATGGCCGAGTAGTGATGTTTATGGCCAAGTAGTGATGATGCTTTGCTATACTTACTTCACCAGCCATAATCATGCGATGAAGGGTACGGGGAAAAGCTGCTGTCAACTTTATCAAAAGAAAAATCTCAAATTTCTCCTAAAAAAGCACAGGTCAAAAATCAAAATGAACCTCCCAGGACAGAAAAGACATGGCTTTGTTTTTCAGTTTCAAACCGCTGTCATTTTTTATGTTTGGTATCGGAAGACTTCACCAATTCATAATTCTGAAGCAGAACGTACCAAATGTGGGTTGATGTGAAAACAAAACATTTAATTGTCACTGTTATGTTACGGCCAGAAATCACACATTCAATATTTAATTTATTTTGTTTTAAGACGTTTTGAATACACCAACACTGCTTAGGATGTGATGGATAGAGTTGAAAGTGTGCTGGTGGATTTTCCCCCGATGAGATACACGTAAAATGACAGGATTCAAATACAGCAATTTCTAGGGATGTCAATTTTGATTTGCGTTGAGTTTTTCTAGAATTTTGAGATTTCTCTTGCGACAAAGTTGGCCATATAGCTTGCTCCTGTATCTTTCATAGGACAACGTGAAGTGCTATAACTCATAGCAGAGCATTATCATTTGTCGGACAAACAGGGCCAACACAGGAGCAGGCAATCTATATTTGTAATAGTTTTATCTTAAAAAATATATGCATTGTATAATTTTAGGGGTTTTGTAGCAATTTATTTTCATCCAATATTTCCATTTTCCACATTGTGTCTTCATAATTGGATACTTCCAATGAAATATATTCGGAATAATAATTACCGTCGTTATCTATTTCTGCGTCATTGTCATAGTCGTCGTTTTCATCTTGGAACACTAAATAGTCATCTGCACTTTGGTCACTGTGGCGACTTCGTTGACTAGGACCGGCTTCTGAATAATCTGGCACATGTGGAACATTTTGATGGAAAGACGAGGTTGAAGATGCTGGTGATTGAGAATGTGATGACTGTTGATTGAATGAAAGTCTGTCTAATGCTGCTTGAGAGGTCTGTGTATGAGGAATATTTGATGAATAGTCTATTTGCATGTACGATGAATCTTTCTCTTCTTTTGGAACAACATCATCAGGTTCAGGTTCAGGGTCTGGTTCTATTTCTATCAAATCAGGATCTTCTGGTTCTTGTTTAACATTGACACGAGAATCACTTGAATTTCTTGATTGCAAGTGTTCAGAATTATGCGAATTGTTTTGGTGAATAGTGGGGCTTCTTCTAGAGTCTGTTTTTCTGCTTTTATGGGGTGGTGTTTTGATTGTAGAAGAATTATGCAGTCTTTTGGCAGGATTTGAGAGAGGCACAGGAGAATCTGACAATGAAACTTCTTCAGCATAAAATTGTTCTTGTGGCATGAGAGAGCGATCCACATCAAATATGGAAAGTTTTAATGTTTTACATTCACTTTTTGAGATCATGCTTGCATCGGATGACACACCATCCACTTTAAACGTCAACTTATTTGATCTCAGCACAACCTGAACGCTGGCATCTTGTGTTGTACCATATGAATTCACACTGGCTGGGAATTCCAGGTTTGAATGTGGACCCCGCTTCATTGTGCTGAAGAGATCGCACAAATCCACAGGGATGGTGAATTCTAATGTCTCGATAAACATTGTTGCAGCGAATGTTGCTACCACACTTGTACGCAAAGCATTTATATATTGCGACTAGACTGTAGATCTAAATCACAGACGTGTTTCGTCCTGTGCCCTCGCCACGGCGTTATGCAAATGAGGTGTTGCGAATTTTCATCAAAATAGATCTAGCTATCTACACTGCTAGATCGGAAGAAGCTTCAAAATAACTTTGCAACTCGGTGGATAAGTGTATAAAGAAATGTAAAAGCTATTTGTTTCTCGTGTATTATTTATAATAACCACCCCGTTTCTTCATAGATGTTCAGCAGTTGCGCGGCGAAATGGCCGACTTTTCAGGATGCCATTGTTCTTACAAACTCACACTCACAGTCAACCAGATTTCCCGACATAGCGAATATAGAGTAAAATAGGATTCGGTTCATATACTTTCATCGGTGAGCGGAGTTCATATGGCGATCTATACTAAACATTCGGGTAATTCCGCCAATGTACGGAAATAGACGAATAGAAGTGGAAGACTAGAAAGAGCTGAGACAAAATAAAATCATATCAAGAGGGAAAATCATCCTGGGTTCCGGTCAGAGTGTGCGAAGCCATCTGACCGGAACCCAGGATGGAGGGAAAATAATATCGAGAATGTTCTTACTTATGTAAATATATTTTTGTAATGTGAATCCTAAAATTTGAAAAACAATATACACTAGATGTAAGAGAATAACTATAAAATAGTACTAGTAGGCCTCTGATATTGATTGAATTGTTTTTTTCTCACATGCTTTGATATAAAAATGCGTATTGATTGAAAAAGAATGACGTACATATCAATTATGGTAGGACGTTATAACTGAATTCTTTTGACGGAACAGTTAATGAATTGCTTATGTTTTAAGAGTTTCCAATAGCATAGTATTTATCCTCTATCATGCCTATACTAACTAATTAATAATCCCGACCTTGGCCAATGCCTATTATATGAAGTCAATAGATACAGTTTGCGTCTGTCTTCTCTCTTAAAAGATAGGGCCTATGTATTTTCTTGAACATGTAGTAGGCCTATATTGCTAAGTTATTAACTATTCTTGTTGCCTCATATTAACACTGCTTCACGAACTTCGCATGTTTTAAGAAAGCATCTATCCCATAATTATTACTTCCGATGTAGGCCTACTTGAATATGGTATATGTGTGCATGCATGACGTAGGCTACCCTAAATTATATTAAATGTAGGCCTATTGATATTTAGGCCTAGACCTACAAGCTTAATTTAATTTGTGTATAAAATAATATTATAACAAAACATGTTCCCTCCATGCATCATGTGATTATAAAGTAGGCCTACATTGATGCATATGGTACCACGCACATAATATTGCCTCCGATTTAGAAATGGACATGTAAGAAGTATTTTAATATTTTCAATATGTGAACAGTTTGTAGTCTCAGATTTAATTAATCTCAGATCTCAAGGTTTCAGTTGTCGTGTGGACAATATTTGTCTGAAATATATAGAGGATATTAAATATACAATATTACTAGCTCTGATTTTGACACGGGGCGGATGGTAGGGCACTGGTAGAACGTTTGGACTTTGGAGTCAAATCCCGTCGGGAGCATTAGTCCAGCAGCCAGGTCTGGATTTGGGTGGGGGGGTTCACCCCAGAAGCTAGAAAACTTCTGTTGGTGTGGTTAGATACTATGAGGGTTGCACATGAACACCTGGGGGGATGTGGAGCTTC